>JAVTVY010056815.1:0-30660 GCA_036873755.1 Hanleya hanleyi | reverse complement strand
GGGAACACTCGCTTTTGTACATAACCTGTAATAACATAGGTTGGGACGAGCTTCAGCAGATAATTTGTCATCTACCTGTCTATAACGTAACTACTCTTAAATTGCTCCGATTGCAAATGTTGACGATACCCACAGGATTCCTTGAATGTCTTCCGAATACATCTATAACAAATCTTACCCTGAAGGCGGAGAGGCTTGAAGAATTCTCGGGAAATATATTTTCACCAGAGTCAAAGTTGGTGGCCTTTGAATTGCTCAGTAATACTCTGAAATCTGTCGAGCTGATAAATTTGAAGTCGTTAAAGTATCTGAAGCTCCGATCAAGTCGCATCGCGAAAGTACCTCGGTTCGTCGATGTCGACGGAGAAAGTTTATTTCCAAAGCTAGAAATGTTGTACTTTGATCCCGGTACGAAAGAGCTCAGCATAAAACCATCAGATTTTGTCGGCTTGCAATCGTTGAAAAGACTGCAACTAAAATACGTTAACATCGGGAAACTCCCTGACAACTTTTTGACCGAAATGCCTAGGTTAGAATTCCTTTCCATACAACACAGTTATGTCCGAGATATTTCCAAACATGCACTCAACAGCACATCGCTTAATCGTCTAGATTTATCTTTGAACAGTTTTAACTTCAGAGATCTCTCCTATTGGGATATATTTGAAAGAATACCCAACCTGAAATCACTTTTATTATCTCATAACATTTTGGCATTTGTTACAAAACACCAGTTTACTAAGTTGTTCAGTCCGCTTAAGAAGCTGGAAAATCTGTACGTGGACAGTACTGAGCTAGCAATAATCCCTGCTAATCTCTTCCACATTCTGCCATCATTGACGAATCTATACATATTCGGAAATCCTATCTCACAATGGAATTCGACACTTTTCAGCAGTGCGCTACACTTAAGGAAACTTGATCTAAGGTACAATAAGATTACCATCGTAAACGAAACATCATTTCCCAGTGATTTCCTCCTGAGATTAGAAACGTTAAATCTACAGGGAAATCCTTTCTCTTGTACGTGCGATCTCATGTGGTTCCGAAACTGGTTAAACCAGACAAATATTACAATTGTCGGCTTTCAGATCCCTGCCCTTTACAAGTGCAATTTTCCACAGCAATGGAGAGGCAAGCCACTGTTAGAGTTCACGCTCAGTGTGGATGAATGTACTGCGAAGAATCCGTATATCTTAGCTGGTGTCCTGTTGGGCGTGTTCGGTGTCCTGGTAACTACTAGTACTATTCTGGTTGCCAAATACAAAATGCAAATCAAGTATTTTTGCTTTCTCCTTCGAACTAGAAGGAAGCAGAATCGGTACACTAAACTGGATGGCGGGAGTGATTATCTTTACGACGCCTTCGTTGTTTACAGCTCTGATGACCGTGCCTGGGTACTGAGGGAGCTTTTACCCCGGGTAGAATATCAGGAGGGATACAAACTGAGCCTCTTCGATAGAGATTTCATCCCAGGTCGCGATATCCTGGACAACGTAATGGAGCACATGGAATCTAGCAGAATGGTGATTGTGGTGCTGTCCGACAATTTCGCAAAGAGCGAGTGGTGTAAATGGGAGTTGACCATGGCTGAACATAAACTTCTGGATGAGCGAAAAAATATCCTGGTGCTCATAAAGTTAGATGAAATCAGACCAAAACATTTAAACAACAGATTGATGACGTTGATGAGAGACAAATCCTACATTGACTGGTCGGAAAGTAACCTAGGTCAGAACATGTTCTGGCAAAGACTTACATCCGCGCTTACCAGACCACCCACCCCAGTAAATACTTAAGGGGATCCTCAGCCTTCGTACTCACTCAATGCAGCCCAAGCTATGACGAACTATCTTTTGGTTTCATAGAAAGTTTACAACGAATAAAGTAGTTTTAACTATTTGAAAATTCCACTGAGGCTCCCGTTTAAAGATGTTACCAATCTTGAAGATAAATTTATATCTGTATATTGTGAGATTATGTTGGTAAAAGTTTCGTCCACGGGGCTTGCCATCAGTACAAATCATTGTGGTTCTAGTTATGTGACTAGTAAACGTGGTGGAGAATGAAACGCTTTGTCTTCTTCGGGTCCTACAGATACAAATTCTGAATTCTATTAATACTCCCTCGTTTGGACCGTTCACATAGTTCACCATTTTCCATCAGATGAATTTGATAGGGCTGTTACATCATCGCTCTTAAATATTTGTATTTAATACGGCTCAAGCCGGTGTTGGGGACTGTGTGTTTATGCCATTCAACATGTCTACGTGTACAGGCTTGCTATGCTACGTTTGATTGGTAGTCCGTATCTCGACGGGTACCAAGGGTGGAAAAATGTGGTAAATGAAAATTACCAAACTTGCATTCGCCACCAAAAAATGGTGCAGAATGTATGCTGAATTTTAATATGTTTGAGCAGAAAAGCCATGGTTCCTAGCGTGGTCGGTCATTTCTAGCATTGAATATTATAGTTTTCTCAAGATGTGCGTAGCCAATTTAGCATAAATTAAGAAACGATGTTTGTGATTTGTAAATTATATATTTCGCGGAATTAACACCCCAGGCTTGTTCTATCATGAACTAAGTTACACAATATCATAATAGAGCAAAATGCGTTATTTCAAACAACGTTGGAGAACGGCCGACCTCACACAGTCCACCTGACAAATTATATAGAATACGGAAAAATAATATTAAGTAACATATACAATTAAAAAAAAACGTATTACAAATGGTGTGAAACAAAAACGAAAAGTATATTGCTGTTGGTAATATTAACAAAATATTACTGAAAACTTGACATATGATGAACTGAATGACATGTCATAATGTTTACGATTTGACCCAAGAATCTGGCCTCTGATTGGTTAATTATTAAGGAAGTAGAGGACGATTTCCCTGCTCTTATGGAGCTACAACATGGTGAATTGTCAAACTTGTCAGGCTGAATTTCCTAACAAAAGTACTCATACATCTCACAAAGCGATACATATCAACAAAAGACACAACCGAAACATGTATGCGTTTTACTGGTGGTTGATAGTGTTCTAGGACTGACCAAAAAGTTGGCATTTTAGATTCATTAGTTGGAGGGTGCAAAGTGCCCCCCGAGGTTGAAAATTATGCATCTGAAATGCTCAAAAAATCACTCTTAATCACTGTCAGCGAAAAGGGAACTTGCAAATGGCTATTCCCTACCCCCCCCCCCACTCCAAATCCCCGCTCCCACCCCCTGAAAGGGCTGAGTTTATCGGTTATACCGGTACCGTTATTTTTTTTTCAGAAAGCATGGTGTCTCCCTGTTTTTACTACATATTCACAGTATATATACTATATAGCAAAATGGGGTAAATTTGACCTCGGGAAGTTTGATTTATTGAGCATCAACTTGAACAAAAAATCAGATCTCCCTATGTAATCATGCAGTATTATGGCTTTTAACCCTACCTGGCCTGGGAGGGGGCACTCCCCCCCCCCGCTGGTTTTTTGCTCGTATCTCCGGAGTGACAAAAAATTGAGAGCTGAAACTCCGTCACTTTTCCGATTATCATATTGGGGTCATTTTGAGCCTATTTGCATGACCCCCCGATAAGAGGATCATAGGTTAATTCAAAATGGCGGCCATGGGGGGTACCAGAAAAGTGATGTTTTCGCCATATTTCTTCAAAAATTGCTAAAAATATCAGCATGTTGATTCAACGCGATTCTATGCATTTTACTGAAACAATATGCCTTAGCAGCACCAAAAAATACCCCCTGATCCCCCCCCCCACCCCAGGACTGGTATGGTTAATGGGGGAAGGGAGGGAGGGGTAAAAATCAGGGGGTGTTTTTTGGTGATGCTAAGACATATTGTTTCAGTAAAATGCATAGAATCGCGCCAAAATGCCCCCTACCAAACTTTCTGCGATATCTCCGGAACGCCAAAAAATGGAGAGCTGAAACTTCGTGACGTTATAGGATATCATATTGGGGTCATTTTGAGCCTATTTGCGTAACCGCACGAGCAGACGATCATGGGTAAATTCAAAATGGCGGCTATGTGGGGTACCAGAAAAAATGATGTTTTCGTCATATTTCTTCAATGTTTTGGCTTTTCTGTATAGAAAAGTGGATAAAACTTATTTTATTTCATATCAGATTTAATATTTACTAATTTTTCATGCAGTTTTTGCGAAGAAAAAAACAAAAATTAAAAAAATCGAAGATTTTGACCAAAAATAGTTCAAAAATGCTCTTTTTGAAAATGACGTCACATTGACGTCATCCTGGCGGCCATCTTGGATTTTTTTACATTTTCTTGTAGAGCTTGACCCAAAGATATAGTGTGGTAAGTTTCAGCCCTCTAGCCGTAGCGATAGCGAAAATATTTAGGGGGGGCAATTTCCGCCCCCCCAGGCTGCGGTACACCCCAAATCTCCCTGGTCAGATAGGGTTAAGTGGTATACATTCATCTGGCTATGATATGTTTTAATGAGTATGGTGACCCCCATGTTTTCATTGATCTTCTACTCTTAACCTGATGAAAAATATACTGAAATTAAAAAAAACATCCAGAAAAAAACGTCCTCTACTGCCTCAAACCTAATATTTTTTAGTTAGCAGGTAACTTGTTTGTAATAAGGTGTTTTTGATTGACAAAACTCTGTAAATAACGCATGTATATTGGAACTTATTCACCTTGATTAGTCTGTGAAACCGTTACTTCATAGTTTTCCATGCAACTCGTTCATAATATGGTAATTTTGATTTACAAGTCTGTGTGAATGACCGATGTATACTGTGAATATTTCACCTTGATTTTTGTTAATTAATCGGTGAACCCAATAATAGTACTTTTTAGTTTGCCATATAACTCGTTTATAATATATTGCTTTAGATTGACAAAACTGTGTAAATGACGTATATATTTTGTGACTTAATTAGTATTATTTTGTTTGCACGAGTAACTTGCAAGTCAAACTTTTCTTTGTGTCTTGCTGTTATTTCATCGCATTATTTGCTATTTGTACATTTTAGATGAATTTTTGTATATTTTGAACATTAACACGTTCGGCCTCTTTCTACACAAGAAAAAAGGTACAGTTTCAGCGACGCCTAGGTAAAGTTGTCCAGGCAACAGGTTATCTAATTTCTAGGTGCAACTATACCTATATTCAGCAGAATAGAACGAATTTTATACAATGTTGAGTCCAATATTATGAAAATATTGACTTGTTTTGAGGAGAATATGCGGTGTTGTTGCCCCTCGGATGGTCACATTGCCAGAGCCGCAAACTGTATCTTCTCTTCAAAACAAGTCAATAATTTCATTATTATATTTATAAACTCTTATTGCTGGATATTTTATTTTACAGTGATGCAGTTCTCCGAAGTAGGCAATCTCTTGCAACATAATTTATGATGCCCGAGATTTCAATTATACCGAGCTTCAGTCGTGTATATTTCGCAACGCAGTTTGGCAAACTCCGAACAGCGCATGTCAGCTGAACGACTATCGTCTGGCTACAAGCACTGCCCGCAGTCGAATGCTCTAGCACAGATCCGAAGATCAGGGAACACGTGGGTTTGTTACGATGGGACTAATCACGCACATATGCAGCTTCCTACGCAAATAGATTCGTTGAGAACGGCGAGGAAATCAAGAATCTAACTTCTTTTTCGGTGTAAGCTATTTATTAAATACTTTTGGGATATATTTGGTTAATGAAACAAAGGCTTTTTAGCGGAAAGAAGGAAGGTATATATTGCGGAGTAATCTCAACGTTGAGAGCGTGTTAACGATATTTTCAATTGCGGACAGTGCTTGTAGCCAGACGATAGTCGTTCAGCTGACATGCGCTGTTCGGAGTTTGGCAGTATGGTTGTTCGATGACGGATGCTATTTGCTTCAGTAATGTTCCTGAATACGGTCCCTTTCACAATTTGAAGAGGGAAATGTTGATTTGTGTATCTGTATCTACAACCACCTTGACAAACTGCTCTGTGATTCGCTGTATGGAGCGAGAGAACGGACGACCTCTGGTGTATATTCCATAGTGGAGTGGAATACGCAGTTTCAGCGGACAATATACTCACACGTGACCATGGGAAAGCGCAGCTTTATCTCATTACAATTTATAAAGTGATACACTCTAATAAATATAATAATGATTTTTATTCTACTCGTCCACGATGTGTTAAAATCCACATTAGAAGACGCACGGCAAGCGTCGAGATCAATGCGGATGTCGATCTCAAGCTGGACGGGTACAATAAAAATCATTATTATACAGCTATGCCCTTTGATCCAATCAAATCATTTCAATTGCACTCACGTGTCCATGCAGTACCCAAAGTCATTTTGGATGTCAAAATGTCGTATTGAATTCATATTGTACGCTTCTTAATGGAGGTAACACTTTTGTTAGAGGCCAAAGGGAAGCCACAGAATTTGAACACGTATCTTCTTTGGAGGAAACTTTAATATCAACATAAATTTAATTCCAAAGTAAAATTATCTAGTCAGTCAAATTTGTCTCAAATAAAGTTCGAAAAGTAGAGACTGATAATAGATTTACATGATATTTGTAGAATTACAGATTTTATTTTATTCTAGGAATTTACGGGTTCTAAATGAATTTATTGGAACCAGTGATGATTTTTATCCTAGAGAAGAAACGCAAGTCCGGGTAGGGATGACAATTTCATTCGGTATATTTCGCTATTAGTTATATCTTCAGCAGTGAACTATAACTAATAGCGAAATATACAGAATGAAATATTCATCCCTATTCGGAGTTGCTTTTCTTCTCTAAACGAATTCGTTGTTATAGTTGAATATATTACTGTTATGTTTTTTTATCCAACAAAACTATCGATTCCAACATAAATAGAAAATCAATGACAAATAATTTAGTTTAATCTTCCGATGACCTGTATAATAAATAGGTCATTATACAGTGCTTAGTACAGTATGGAATGGTATTGTACTCGTCCATGCTGTGATGAAAACCTGTATTGGACTCGACGGCTTCGGCGTCTGTCCAATACGGGTTTTCATCACAACATGGACTTGCACAATACCTTTCCACACTGTACCAAGCACTGTTTGACCTCAAATCAAATTCAAATTGGGTTGGATATTCGAAGGAGACGTCTGAAAGCAATACAAATATCAAATATTTTTGTTCAGGTCCTATCTTGATAGGCTATAGCAAAATGTGCGTTTCTGGTTTGAATAATTTAGCTTATTCAGTAGGGCAAAAGAAATGACCGACCGTCACTATTCAATTTGTGAAGATGTGTAACTTACACGTTTTACGACAGTGCGGATAAGTAATGGTGTTTTACGAGAGGGATGCACGTGTGATTCTTTACTCGCGTCATGTCTATACATGTATGTTGATTTGCTGAGCGGGAAAATGCTCACCGGTGTGTTGTTATTGTCGTTGTCCTTGTTTTTGCATACACAGGCCCCCAAATGTTTTACTTTTATAGTGTTAAAATTGCGTTAGTTCCGTTTCGTTTTCATCTGAGTTGTATTGTTGGCTTAATTCTACATGTTTATATATGTTAGTATTTTATGTTTTGGGATCATTCTCTTCAGATTTTGGAAGGAAAGTTGAACGTTTCTGTGTATTAATGTAAAGTTCTAGATAAGATCTTGTATTTGTATGTAATGATGCCTTTTCAAATGAGCAATTCTTAGAAAGAAATATAGATTGTATATCGTTATTCTTATTTACTGTGCTAGATGGATGACAGAACGATTGTAATTTCCAATAAATACGACGTCTAAGTTAATGAACATTGATTTAGTGCCAAACGGCAGTTTGTTTCTCAATCGAGATGTCCCGGTATCCTCTCATATAACCGTTTCACTCCCCAGCCGTCACCACCCCCTCTTTAGCATGGGTAGCTCTGTGGTGTAGTGGATTTGTTCGCTAGAAATACAAATATCCAGAAAATAATTTGTGGACGGCGATTGGCTATCCAATGTAAGACCTGATGCACATGTCCGTATTACTATAACCCAAATTCGCTCAATCTACATATTCCCACATGCTATTTATTCAGAGTTAACATGCTCGTTGATATGCTTCTGGATGACAGCTTCTCTCTTGCAGAAAATTAGCCTATGTTTATATATACTATGATGGTCATATGGAATATGGAAATAGTCTTTGGATTATGGACGCGGCTATTCTTTCATGGACGACGGCTGAATCATGAATGACGGAATAGACGCTTGTAATCAGGCCTACAATAGAGTCAATCTATTCACAAATCTGGTTTCCGGTATACGCGGATGTTTATGCAATTTCATATGACATCAATTTAGATAACCACATCACAAATCTATTTTAATACAAACATTATCCCTTGTTAGCTGATAATAACTAGTTTTTAACCTTGGGAATTTTGGTGGCAAACTTCCCTGTTTGTTATGTCATAATGAGTTTCCGTCATTACATAGTTTTGGCAATTCGAAAAAGGGCTCAACTCGGTGTTTCAGTTGGCAACTTGATTTCAACGGCATTTCAAGTTGGCGGTTTTATAAATCTTAAATACCTGTTGTGCAGCCTCTATATTTAGTGACATAATTTAATTTCGTTGTTCGATTGATGGATGACATAATAGTTCGTCGAATGAAAATATCATAAGCATGTCTGTGTTATGAGCTGTGTGAATTGAGTTAGATATTGAATATTGGACCTTCGGTTTTAACAGGTTCGGTTGGTCAGGTTAAATATTTGTAAATATTCTTTGGATTGTTTTCATTGGAAACACTTCTTCTGTTATCGAGTTGTCGCTGGTAGCCAATCGGTACACATTTTTGAACTCTTTCAAATCATCATGTCTTGATAGCATCATTGAAAAATGTTGATCGCCTCTCTCTCTCTCTTGCAGGAAACCATGTTGTCGTTTTACTTATTTTTTATTTCATACACATTTAGAATTGGTGCGGACTGTCATACGAAATAGATCTTTGGATTATTGACGCGGAAAATAATTTAAGGACGACGGCTGAATATTGAATGTCGGATCTGAAACTTGCTATTATCAATCAGTCACTTAGTCCAGTTTCAAAAATTCCTCAATTTGACTCTTTATTATTATTGGCCTATCTACTTCGGTAATTGGGACAGAACCCCGGACCCATATCTACAGAATTACTAGTATACGTGTAATCAATGATCATTTGCGTACACTTCGCCACCCATAAGATGGCTTGCGAATCGTGTCTCCATTATCGCGGAGCGATATCCGGTACTTTACCGTATTCTGTTCGGCCTTCATCCGGCGGAAAACAGACTCGAGAAATCTGATAAATTACAGGTGTTCATACCACCTCGAAAACAGATATTGCCTGATGGGTTTACAAAATATATAGGTATGAATAACTTTCGTAGCATCGAAGAGGTGTGGTAGATCTCTAATTTTGAATAAGTAGGACATCACATGACTCGAAAATGGAGGATTACGTTGGGGTTATGTCGGTAGACTTTAGCTGATTAGCTAACAAAGTCACGTGGTATTGATTTCTGAAAATTCCTTCTTGCAGTTGCCGAAAGTAGGCTGAAATGGATACACACGATCCCAGGGTCAGTCTTACCGCGTATAGATGACCCAGATGATTACAGGTTGATCAATTATGCTTGGAATTTGATTCGTTTTATTTTCAGGTCACTTTTTTGGAATTCCTGTAATGTCCAGAAAAGTTCATTCATCAGTCATGCTTATATCAGTTGGCTTTTATCTACATGTTTTGCTTGCTGAGACTACACTTTGCCTCATCGTTCGCCCCAAAAGGGCTCATATACGGGACTCAAGTAAAGAAGGCGATTTTTCCAAATCGTTTTGTCCGTGGTCTGTTCACAGAACCGGTCTGCACAGATATCAGCTACGTACCAATGGAGCCAGCGGATACAGAATGACTCCCAATGGATCCTTCATATCTGAACGTTGTAGACAAGAATTCACTGATCAGTATCACGAAATTAACGTTGAAATATCTTGGTCTCACGCGCTGCAGAGTGGAGCGCTTGCCGAATGATTCATTTGTCTTTGTGACATTCGGACAGAACTCGAGCATAGACTTGAGCGGAACCGCATACAACCGATTGAAATTATGGAAGTAGTATGTAATCTTCAAGCGACTGAAGTTACAGAAATACGCTTGAGCAACATGTCATTAACAAGGATAACACGCGGATTTTTCGATTGTCTTTCCGATATATCCGTGAAATTTCTCAGTTTGGAGGACAACTGGATTGACAATTTCTCCGGAGATACTGTCGACCGTGCCGAACTTGGAGATATTGACACTGGATAGCAACAAATTACAACACCTAGATGTCACAAATCTGTCATTTCTAATAGAATTGTCCCTCCACCTTTAAGTTAATAGGTGTCAAACCATGCCGAAATTCACTAAAGTACAAGCGTCAGGTCCGTCATTCATAATTCAGCCGTCGTTCATTAGAGAATATCCGCGTCCATAATCTAAAGACCTATTTCATATTCCATATAACAGTACTAGCACCAAATTCAAAACGACAATCATAGTGTACATAAACATAGGCTTGTTTCCTGCAAGAGAGAAGCGGTCAACAGTGTTCAATGATGCCGGCAAGACATTATGATGTTCCAAAAATATCAAATCCGTATCGCTGATCAGTATTTTTAATCCATAATATTCGTTGTAAAGTGGTCATCCAAAGAATGATGTACCTCAGTCACGCTTTGATTGTGCCTGTTCATATGAGTACCATGAGGATCTTGAAGTACATAGGTTCATAAGGCCCCTAGCCCCGGGTTAAGCGGAATTAGACACAAGTTACGAAACGTAACGCCATAGATCTTGCACGCTACGCTCGTATTTTGCTATCAGCATGCGATATGTATCGCCAAATTTGGGAAATTTTGAGTGGAGGCGCTTGGTGGAATAGCCCTGTTTTATAAGTTTCTGCAACAATGTTTTGCGACGTTGATTAAAATCGTCACATTTAACACAGGATCTAGCAAATGCTACTAGGCGTGATATGTATACGCCATATGCAGGTCCCACTGGAATATTACTGTCCAGAAAGGGATAGTTTACGATGTCGAAATTGTAATCATCTCTTTTGTCATACAGTCGACGAGAGAGAAGGCCCGCTTCATTTTTATAGAGATATAGGTCTAAATACGATGTGCCTGTAGGGTTATCTGTAGTTTCATTCAAATCCAGTGAAGGTGGATATATATCCTTTACTGTGTCATTTATATAGAGATTATCCACAGCGATAAGATCGTCTATATAGCGTTTGGTGAATGAGACGGAACGGACTTTGAATTGACCGGTTTTTTTAAAGCGCCTGCTTATAGACATATTCATATGAGAGCAGATATAGGTGAGCCAATAGAGTTGCACAATTAGTACCCATTATAAATGGGAGCGATATGCAAGAGTTGGGAAAAATTAACGACGTCTGGTGACTAAAAAGCAACCATATGACTCTACACGAAAGTATTCGTCGATACCTAACATTCAGACTCGAGAATACGGTCGATTCTGGGACGTAGCTTTAGTATTGGGACCTGTCTAGGCCTGGGGAGATCGAAATGACTCCCCTTAATTACTTTTCTTACCCCTTGAGCTATGGGCTGAAACTTAGCACACTATACCCTTGAATCAACCTCTACCAGAAAATGTAAACAAAACGAAGATGGCCGCTTTGATGTCGTCACAGTGACGTTTTTAATAGCAGCATTTTTTGGTCGATTTTTCGAATTATACAATTTCTCCGCCATAACTGCACGATAAATTACAAAATATTAATGTAATGTGAAATAAAACAGTTTTTGCCCCGCAGAAATTTTGAAGAAATATGACAAAAACATCCTTTTTCTGGTAACACACTTGGCCGCCATCTTGAATTTACCCATTATCTTCTGCTCGGGGGTTATGCACATAGGCTTAAAATGACCCCAATATGATAAACTATAAAGTCACGGTGTTTCAGCTCTTCATTTCTTGCCCTTCCGGAGATAGCGCAGAAAGTTTTGTAGGGGGCCATTTTTCCCTAGTCCTAGTAGGGTTAAGCGGAATTAGATGCGCTAGCTCGGGAACTGTGTTGATAGATCAGCTCAAACAACTCAGCTGATATTAATGGATGAGCATCATGGGCATCTGATGGAGTAAACGCCTTAACATGGGGTAAATGGGGTAACCTGGTAAATGCAAGAAACTTATAAAAAGCAACCTGTAATATCCGACGTCGTACGGCTTGAATTTCCCACCAAAACAATAAACCTAAATACATTTGTCGTTGTCGAGTGACATGTGCAGAGGGCGGGCCTCGGGGACTAACAGTCCACCAGCAGAATGCTACCAGGTACCTATATGCTGTTTATATATTGTGTTGCCAAAAAAAGTTAACCGTTTGGGCTAGGATTACAAAACTAAACATGATCAGAATAAATAAATGCGATAAAAAAGATCCGTTTTCATAGAGTTCGTCTGAACAATATGAATTGAAATTTGATTAGGACCTTTGGAAGCGAATCGGAATTATATTTGACCAATGATAACATACACATTCTACATATATGTCGCCATTTTCATCGCGGTGAAGGACGATGGGTATCCGTCAGAGGAACTTCATTCTGTCCTCTAACCATCCTTGACAACACTCAAGTTTTGATATGGTGAAAAAATGCACCTCTTCATCTATGAAGTGACAAATGGCTGTCTCACGTGACCTATGTTAGGGAAAGACTGCCTAGAAATCAATGAAAAAACTTTCCCGTCGTTCGTAATTATAAAACTGGTACGCTCAATTAAGTTTATATATGAAGAGAAATGCACACTGGCCCAAACCTATTATCTTTTCCCAACAGAATTGAAACTAGTTATTGCTGATTTACCAGTTATTACAGGATCGTATATTTTGACATCTCTGAATGGCATTAAAACCTCTGTGTATGGACTAAATTAGTCTTCCAATAGGGAAGAATAGCAATATATTCGACATAACATTGTAACCAAAAACATGTGTAATATCTCAGGATAATTTTAAATGATCTATCGAAGTGTGAAAATTATATGCTCGATACACTGTAAAACTCAGAGAAACCATCCTTTCTCGGACACTCTTCATAGAAATCATCTATATCAGACAATGACACCTGACATTTCTCGAAGAACCCGATCAACACAAAATTACAATGAGGCATCGGGAAGCGGCTTCATTAATCGTTTTGCCTTCTATCGAGAATTTTCGTTGGTTTTCTCGAAGAAATGCCGATCATATCGAGAATTCTTCAAGACAATGTCGAGAGAAAAATATGATAAAAGCGAAATCGTTTTCAAAATTATCGATCGATTTTTTCGACATCGTTTTTACTTTGTCGTTTTTGACCCATCGAGAATCAATGCTTTTATCTAGATCGAGAGAATGTCGAGAAATTTTTATCGAGAAAGCTTCGAGAATATCGCGAAAGCATCGAGGAGAATGAATACAATTAAGTCATTCACAGATTAAAAGCTGTTACGCCGCTATGTGTGAGGGTGCTACATAAAGTATATGACCAGATAAAATTTATCTGTGTCTGCCGCTTTAACAATGTAATGCTAGCATACCATGTCATCGCGATTTTAAAAGAAGACTGTATTGAATTATCACATTTTTATGTGAAGTGAATGTTGAGTGAGGTAATCATGCGACTTCTTGTCAGGACGTCGGCATCGTTTTCCGCGTTAGTTTTAATCTGCAGATGATAAAGCTAATCCTATGTTAGAAACGGGAATAACATTATGGTCAATTCCACAGCACGTGTCAAGAATTGCAAACCACAACTACACGTAGTTAGGCATTTCTACAACAGGCAACACAACGCAAGAAAAGTGTGACTGAGATATATCAATCTCGTGATAACGTGTTTTCACTGAGATATATCAATCTCGTGATAACGTGTTTTCAACGAAATTCACAATGATTAAAGGACACTGAGAGCGATACGGATTCGAAATTTAGACCTTTCTGATGTCCTCATTGGAAATTGTTGGCCGCTTCTCTCTTGTAGAAAACAGACTATGTGTTTCATTGTTTTATCTAGTACTAAGGCTATAATACGAATTATGTCTTTAGAGTATGAACACGGACATTCTTTAATGAACAACGTTAAAACACTGAACGGTGGTCTATACACTTGTATTTATCAGTATAAAAAGTATTATAGAAAGACGAAATTGTGCGCTTTTTTCGTCCGACATAATCATGGCCACCCGGATTTTTTGTTGCTTAGGGGGTAGGTGAAAATCAAGATCAATCCAAGTCAATCGATCCAACGAAACCACAAGAAATAAAAGAGACATCAATTCCACATAAAAAAACTGTTATATGCCATCACACCAACACAATAGTCACAATCAGTCCGGGCCAACTCCTAAATGAGTAACCTATCGCCCATTCTGGCAATTTGTTTCCAAATCAGGAAACATATTTCCTGAACAGGAAAATTTAAGTTTTGATTCATAAATTGCTAAAAACACAAACAGTTTACCCAGTTGTGATCTATAAATAGGCAGGTTTAGTGCTATTACATGATAGATAATAAAAAAATGTTCTTTGTGATTGTAATTGAGCAAATAATACGAGAATAAAATTTTGATCCAAATTTTCTCGGTTCCTGCACTGCTCTGCACAATGACCATCCACACAAAGATACCTTACTACGACCTTGTTATGGCACGATAAGTGTCTTGCTCGTTAGCCTTCGTTAGTCGGAGATATTTCAGTTTTAATACAATGGTTTCCTAAAATGGAAACCTTGGTTCGCCCAGATGCAAATGTTTCCTGAATTGGAAACTTTCCAAAAGTTTCCTAAATCAGTAACATTGGTTATGTTTCCAAAACAGGAAACATTTGTTATGTTTCCAAAACTGGAAACATTTGTAATATTTCCTGAACAGGAAACATACATGTACACAGTAGAAACATTTCTCAAACTGAAACCATTACAAACATATTTTCTGAAAAAATAATATTCAGGAAAAACTCTGATGTTTCCTATAATCTGCATCTGTTTACATAAATTGCAACTTTTCCCAAACCATTACAAATACGTTTTCTGAAACATATTATTAAGGAAAGTCAGTTTTGCTGTTGTCTAGACAACTAAACATTTGTTTCACATACAATGTACATTTATATTGCCCGCAAGGCTTCCTAAAATGGACACCTTGGTTTGCCCTAATGTGAATATTTCCTGAATTGGAGACAATCAAAAAGCTTTCGAAATCAGGAAAAAATTTCTGCGTTCCTACAATCCTCTGCTCAATGAGCATCTGCACAAAGATAGCTTACTACAATCATGTTATGGCATTGTAAGTGTCTAGTTAGTCTGAGATACAAGTAGTCAAAGATACATGTACATGTATTCCAGTCTTAATTTGATGGTTTCCTACAATGAAAACCTTGGTTCATCCAAATTCCAATGTTTCCTGAATTGGAGACATTTATGAGGTTCCCTGAATCAGAGGAAGGAAACATTAACTTTCTCAAACTGAAACAAATACAAACATTATAGAAATAAGCAAAGTTCTGAGCTACACTCCACATAAACAGATTTAATGCACAAGATTTTAACTTTCATGAGAGCCTTTATCAAATGATCTGTTGAATTTCATCAAAATTGCTAGTGAATATACAGATTGTTCAAATATTTATACATTTTCCATGGATGACCGAATGTTATATAGAGATATTCACAATATTGTTTACAAATTACCACGGAGGCTAGGTGTCATGAAGAAATGCGACGAATTAAACATTGGACGGGTGACGTTATGGCGTTACGTCATGGAGAACAGATGATGTTACGCCAAACAAAACATAGAGGCCCTATCAATATACCAAACAATGATGGCATAATAACTTGAGCACAAATTAACACGGAGCATACCTCAGAAGTTCTATAATCTATAAACCCACGTATGAGTCTAATTAAAGCAGTATATCTCTACAAACTTGTTTCCTGAAAAATTATGTGAAGAATAAAATCTGTGTTTCCTATTATCTGAACAACTAAACATTTGTTTTATACATGTATCTATATTTCACTGCCTGAAGGTTTCCTAAAATGGAAACACTGGTTTGCCCTGATGTTAATGTTTCCTGAATTGGAGACATTCAAAAAGCTTCCTAAATCAGAAATAATGTTCTCCGTTTCTGCATTGCTTTGCTCAATGACCATCCACACAAATATAGCATATCACGACCTTGTTATGGGACAATAAGTGTCTTGTTTGTTAGCCTTTGTTAGTGAAGTATAGTCCAGTCTCAATACAATGGTTTACTACGATGGAAACCTTGGTTTGTCCAAATGCAAATGTTACCTGAATTGGAGACATTTTTAAAGTTTACTGGATCAGGACTGGTAATGTTTCCCTTCCAGGAAACATTACATTTAACTTCTAAATATTGGAACCATTTATACATATTTTCTGAAGAAATAATATTCATGAAAAACTTCAAATGTAGGTGTTTGCTAATTGAATAACTAAACAGTACATGTAATTCACAAAATTTGCAACTTTTCTGAATCTTTGGCAAATTTAAGTGTTCATTCATAAATCCTATAAAAATACCAATACTATCCTCAAAGTCAAATGTCATCTACATGTAAATTGCTCAAAGGTATAGGACCTCATTGTATAACTAAATATAGCTTACTTACTTACTTAAAGGAAACTGAAGGTTGTAAAGTTTTCTCTGTAGGCTTGAAATGTTCCGTTAATGTATAGTTCAGTTCAGCATATCTCCATTATATTCATTAGGTTAAACACAAGTGTCCTTTCTTCATATAACGATGATAATAATACATGTACCAATACAACTCCAACAGGTTAATGTTTCCAAACTAGGAAGCAAGTTTCCAAATTAGTAAGCATGTTTCCGAATTAGGAAAATATTTCCAAATTAGGAAACACAATGTATAAATAAGGAAACATATTTGAACTCGAAACATTGGGCAACCTTAAGTTTGAATCCATGAAATGCAAAAAAATCAACAATTTCAAATGTCATCTACACATGTAACCAGGAAAGTTTAGTACATGTACTAAATGTATGAAGATCTTGGTCTATTTTCTAATATGGTATTCCAAAGTATAGCTTAATCATTTTACTTCCATTAGACTGAAAATTCTGGAATTCTACATGTTTGAATTACAGTGATAAACTGTCATAGCTTTTTCTTTTCAGCACTTGTGGGATCATTTAACACCAGCTGTTCTATACATACTCCAAAATTCCATTTAGGGTATCCTGTACAAATGTACATGATGGCTTTCCTTTGATACAATCATTGTCAATGAGTGGTCTGTTAAATAATAAGTTAATAACTTAATTGGCCTGAGCACTATGGCAAGCCATTTCGGTATTTAATCGGTTATTCAACATATGTTGAAACGTTTTGCATATACGTACAAAAGAATTCCACATATGTGTAAAAGAAAGTTTTTAGACATATGTGCAAAAGTTTTTAGACATATGTGCAAAAGTTTTTAGACATAAGTTGAAAACTTTTACACATATATGTTGAAAAGTTTTAGACATATACGGAAAAGTTTTACACATATGTGAAATAAATTAACTATTTCACATATGTTGAAAAGTTTTATACATATGTTTGAAAAGTTTTATACATATGTACAAAATGTTTCCTTACATGTACATTGTATGTGCAAAACGTTTCCACATATGTCAAATAAAGTGTTTTTCCACATATGTGAAAAAGTTTTGTACATATGTTAAATAAAGATCAGGAGATTTAATGGAAAGGAAATGGACTGCTCCCTGTAGTATAATGTTTGTTATCTAACGACCGTTTCAAAATGGCGCTGTCCCTTCAGGGTTTGTTTTTCGTCTCTCCGGCAATATGAGAAATTTGGAACTACAATGAGGGCATGGAAGCTTATAATAATAATAATAACTAGAGCTGCGAGCAGCTATGGGTCGGCTTCCGAAATTACGCATGATAGACGATCTAGAAAATCCTGACAGACACTTTGAATATTCAATTCAATTAATATTAATTCTAATTCCTGAGCATGTATTTCATCACATTCTCCATCCAAATCCGTTATTTGAAAATTCGACAATTTTGATTAGCCGCTGGCAGCCATTTTCTTTTACGGTGCAACATTTCAAATAGAATTTTAAGAGACCCTGATCCATTGATTACGTGTACCAAGTTTCGTGTTGATTGCTTCATTGGTTCCAGAGGAGTCGAGTTTAGAAGATTTTTTTGAAAACGGAGTAAATCCAAGATGGCCGCTGAATGCGATTTTATACTTCTAAATGTGAGTCAATATACTGTTGCCAAACTATCCTCTGTGCATTGCGCCGCAAGGTCAATAGGGCTCGAAATGCGCTTTTATACTACTAAATGTGAGTCAATATACTGTTACTATACTATCCTCTGCGCATTGCGCTGCAAGGTCAATAGGGCTCTAAATGCGCTATTATACTACAAAATGTGTCAATATACTGTTACTATACTATCCTCTGCGCATTGCGCCGCAAGGTCAATAGGGCTCGAAATGCGCTTTTATACAACTAAATGTGTCAATATACTGTTACTATACTATCCTCTGCGCATTGCGCCGCAAGGTCAATAGGGCCGACATGCGCTTTTATGCTACTAAATATGTGTCAATATACTGTTAACATGCCACCCTCTGCGCATTGTGCCGCAAGGTCAATAGGGCCCGAAATGCGATTTTATACTATTAATTGTGAGTCAACATGCTGTTACTATACTATCTTGTGCGCGTTGCGCCGCAAGGTCAATAGGGCTCGAAATGCGCTTTTATACTACTAAATTTGTCAATATACTGTTACTATACTATCCTCTGCGCATTGCGCCGCAAGGTCAATAGGGCTCGCAATGCGCTTTTATACTGCTAAATGTGTCAGTATACTGTTACTATACTATCCTCTGCGCCGCAAGGTCAATAGGGCTCGAAATGCGCTTTTATACTACTAAATGCGTCAATATACTGTTACTATACTATCCTCTGCGCATTGCGCCGCAAGGTCAATAGGGTTCGAAATGCGCTTTTATACTACTAAATGTGTCAATATACTGTTACTATAGTATTGTCTTCGCATTGCGCCGCAAGGTCAATAGGGTTCGAAATGCGCTTTTATACTACTAAATGTGTGTCAATATACTGTTAACATACCATCCTCTGCGTATTGGGCCGCAAGGTCAATAGGGTCCGAAATGCGCTTTTATACTACTAAATGTGTGTCAACATGCTGTTACTATACTATCCTGTGCGTGTTGCGCCGCAAGGTCAATAGGGCTCGAAATTCGCTTTTATACTACTAAATGTGAATCAACATGCGGTTACTATACTATTCTCTGCGGGTTGCGCCGAAAGGTCAATAGGGCTAGAAATGCCCTTTTATACTACTAAATGTGAGTCTGGATGGTTAGCGTTTCAGTGTCACAAAAATATGTCCGTAATCTGGTAATGCTGCCTATGGTGTTACCATAACGTAAAGCTTACAGGCAGTTTATATTCCCGGAAAGTTTGTCGCTGCTCACACAGAAAAAAGTACAGCAGAAAAATTATTAAATCCGTGTAAAGTTTGTTACCGAGAATAGCTAAATATTATACAGAGTTACAGCGTATGTGATAATCGGTTTTCAACAACAACATACAGCTATCTAGTACTCATGTGTGTGTTCAATCTCCTGATAACTGCATAGTTTTACAGCATACAAATCCAGTCAGTCTGCTGTGGTCCTTAGGATAATGCGACACGAACTACAGTCCATTTCAACAATATATGAAACACATACATACAGTCTGCATGTCACATGAATAAAACAGAGAGAATCCTGAATGTTCGTTTATACACTTACTCGTTATAATACTCGCCACCTTTCACTCTCTACTGCCTGGTGTCTCTACACGGTCATAACGGGCAAACCCGAGTTGCGAAATGCTTGAAGTAATCATGTCAGGCTGGAAATCCCCTACTAATATTGCAACATAATTACTATTGCAACATACCATGGAAATGTCTGTTCTTGGGGAATTCCCCTGCGGGACCCAAACACCGCTGGGAAACCACTATTTGAGAATAGCGAGAAAATTATTTAAGCTACGATTGAATTAAATGAAGCAATAACATTTAGCTATGATAATATACAGTAATAAAACAACTCAGCATTTAATGCGGGATATTCTTACATCGACCTAGCTGTCCTGGTAGTGACGTCATTGCTTCCTTTTACATCTAACCTACATAGTTATCACCGACAAATAATCCGTCAACTCGCAAATTTGGGAGAGTTAGATTTGAGAATTGCGGAGAAACTATTGAAACTAGGTGGAAACGGCTGGCATTTTTCCGAAAGAGCAGCTCCTGCACAATACAAATCAATAAACTGCAACGCTGTACCTCCCGTAGATCCAGAGTTGTAGCCTGTACAAAATGTGTTCCATTTCTGACAAAATTCAAAATGGCGGCCAAACCACGTGACCTAGGAGCAAAATTTTTCCATATTCATGATCGCCATATCAGATAACATAGATTTCGTCACTTTTCCCGTCCAAATCCGTTACTTGAAAATTCGACCATTTTGATTGGCCGATGGCGGCCATTTTGTTTTACGGAGCAACTTCTGTTATTAAGTTTTGGAAGACCCCGATCCATTGATTATGTATACCAAGTTTCGTGCTGATTGCATCATTGGTTACAGAGGAGTAGGGTTTAGAAGATTTTTTTGAAAACGGGGTAAATCCAAGATGGCCGCTGAACCCCGCGACCAATCACAACCAATTTTCAATATGCACTAGATCTCCACATGTCTAATATGTGTGTGAAGTTTGAGCATGATCGACCTGATGGCTGCTGAGATTTAGCAATCACAAAATCAGGGAGAAGAATAAGAATAACTAGAACTGCAAGCAGTTATGATGGCTTCCATATCTAGGCTGTCTTTGCAATTGCGATAGCCATATTTCATGCGCAGATACTTATGGTGTACGTTTAACAGCCGTCTAGCCACCCCACCTCTTCCCCCTCCCCTCCGTGGAACGTGCAGGCTCATTTACTCAACTATTGGCAACATGCCAAAAATTCAAAAATGGATTTTGAGCTTCAAAAAACACTTTTTCTTGGTCAGCAGCACGTGGGAAACACGTTTCTGGCCTTTGTTTCCGACCTAGATGGCTCCTTCATCGAACCGAAAATGTTAGTACGTTGAAATAGGTACAGAAAACTGTCCCTGGAGTCCAGACAATGACTTGAATGGAGAAAGTTAAGCTTGGAAATTGGTCGCCCGGAGATAGCGCTTCTCACAGTCTGCTTTTGTGAAGTATAGTTTCAGTGACATGCTCATACCTACTCACATTTTACGTTCTATGATACCTCTGAAACCATTCGAACGATCACGATGTAATTTCTCTGTCATGACATCCTTAATACAAGGAGTATGCGCGCCAAAACTAAGAATAATCCGACTCGTCGTTTGTGTAATATTGAAAAAAATTACTTCTCAAATTATGTGATTTTCGGCATTATTTGAAAATCTGACAACTTTGATTCCGCTATAGCGGCAAAACTATTAGAGCTACGATAAAATATATGGCACATTTGTGAAAGAGACGTTTCTGGAGAATAGAATGCAACAAATTAGAAACCTGCATCTCCCACGGTTCAAGAGTTACAGCTCTTCAAGCATGTGTTCCGTTGATCACAAAATTCAAAATGGCGGCCAAACTACCTGACCTAGAAGCAAATTGTTTGCATATTCGTGATCACTATATCATGTAGCATATATTTCCATACTTTCCATGTTCAAATCCGTTACTTGAAAATCCGACCGATTTGATTGGTCGCTGGCGGCCATTTTGTTTTACGGAGTAACTTCTCAAATAGAGTTTTGAGAGACCCTGATCCATTGATTATGTGTACTAAGTTTCGTGTTGGTTGCTTCATTTCTTCCAGAGGAGTAGGGTTTCGGAGATTGTTTTGAAAACGGGGTAAATCCAAGATGGCCGCTGAACCTTGCGACCAATCACAACCAATTTTTAATATGCACTAGATCTCCGCATGTCTAATATGTGTGTGAAGTTTGACCATGATCGAACGAATGGTTGCTGAGATTTAGCAATCACAAAATCACGGAGAAGAATAAGAATAATAAGAATAATAAATATAGCCGCGAGCGGCAATGCAGGGGGCCAAGATACAGTCCAGTCTTGGCCTCCTTTAAAAAACACTTTTTCTTGGTCAGCAGCACGTGGGAAACACGATTCTGGCCTTTGTTTGCGCCCCAGATGGCTCCTTCATCGAAATCGAAATGTTAGTAGAATAAAATAGGTACAGAAAACGGTCCCTGGAGTCCAGACAATGACTTGATGGGAGAAAGTTGAGCTTGGAAATTAGTCGCCCGGAGATAGCGCTTCTCACAGTCTGTTTTTGTTAAGTTTAGTTTCAGCCATAAGCTCAGACCTACTCAAATGTTACGTTCTACCATACCTCTGAAACTAATAATGCGATCATGCTGAAATTTTGCTGTCATCATAGCCATTATGCAACGAGTATGCATGCCAAATATCAGAATAATCCGACTCGTCGTTCGTGTAATATTACACAAAAGTACTTCTCAAATTAGGCGATTTTCGGCATTATTTGAAAATTTGACAATTTTGATTCTCCTATAGCGGCAAAACTATTGAAGCTACGCGAAATTGGCTGGCATACTTCCGAAAGGGCCACTCCTGGAGAATATAATGCAACAAACTGCAAGGCTGTACCCCCACAGTTCCAGAGTTATAGCCTGTACAAGATGTGTTCCGTTTCTGACAAAATTCAAAATGGCGGCCAAACCACGTGACCTAGAAGGAAATTTTTTACATATTCGTGATCGCCAAATGGTAATGCATATGTGTAGTCACTTTCCCCATCCAAATCCGTCATTTGAAAATCCGACAATTTTGATTGGTCAATGGCGGCCATTTTGTTTTTCCCAGCAAATTTTCGTCAAGGATTTTGAATGACCCTCACCCATCGGTCATATGTACCAAGTTTCATGTCAATCGGTTTAGCGATTCAGG
The DNA here is from genome assembly GCA_036873755.1 of Hanleya hanleyi. NCBI lineage: Eukaryota > Metazoa > Mollusca > Polyplacophora > Lepidopleurida > Hanleyidae > Hanleya > Hanleya hanleyi. Next base: position 7,544 of record JAVTVY010056815.1, on the reverse strand, counting down.
ACAAGAAGATTTCCAAAGTTTTCAAAATTTTCGGTTAAATCCAAGATGGCCGCCGAAGCTTTCGGCCAATCGGCTTCATTGGAGGATATGCATCAGTTCCCATATGGGCTAATTACCATGTGAAGTTTCAGCGACATCGGTGTATCGGTGTTGACTGTACGGATGGTACAAAATCCGGCGGAAGAAGAAGAAGAAGAAGAAGAATAATACCAATAACAATAGGTGACCAGCCATACGGCTTGGCCCCCTAATAATACTACCAATAACAATAGGTGACCAGCCATACGGCTTGGCCCCCTAATAATAAATGGATTTAGACCTTCAAAAACACTTTTTCTTGGTCAGCAGCACGTGGGAAACACGTTTCTGGCCTTTGTTTGCGTCCTAGACGGCTCCTTCATCGAAATCGAAATGTTAGTACGTTGAAATAGGTAGAGAAAACTGTCCCTGGAGTCCACACAAAGCCTTGAATGGAGAAAGTTGAGCTTGGAAATTGGTCGCCTGGAGATTGCGCTTCGGATAGTCTGCTTTTCTGAAGTATACTTTCAGCCATATGCTCAGACCTGCTGACATGTCACGTTCTACCATACCTCAGAAACTATTAATACGATCATGCTGTAATTTCACGGTCATCATAGCAGTTACACAAGGAGTATGCATGCTGTAGCTCAGAATAAGCCGACTTGTTCTTTATGTAATATTGAACAACAATGCTTCTCAAATTGTGTGATTTTCGACATTATTTGAAAATTTGACAGTTTTGATTCCTCTATAGCGGCAAAACTATTGAAGCTAGGTAAAAATGGTTGACATACTTCCGAAAGGGCTGCTGCTGGACAATATAATGCAACAAACTGCAAGGCTGTACCTTTCGTAGTTCCAGAGTTATAGCCGGTCCAATATGTGTTCCGTTTTTGACAAAATTCAAGATGGCGGCCAAACCACGTGACCTAGGAGCAAAATTTTTGCATATTCTGGATCGCCATATCGCAATGCATATATGTAGTCACTTTCCCCATCCAAATCCGTTAATTGAAAATCCGATAATTCTGATTGGTCAATGGCGGCCATTTTGTTTTTCCCAGCAAATTTTCGTCAACGATTTTGAATGACCCTCACCCATCGGTCATATGTACCAAGTTTGGAGTTAATCGGTTCAGTGGTTCTAGAGAAGAAGATCTTTGAAAAAATATTTTTTTGAAGGGTAAATCCAAGATGGCCGCCGAAGCTTTTGACCAATCGGCTCCATTAGGGGATATGCATCAGTTCCCATCTGGCCCAATCACCATGTGAAGTTTCAACTGCATCGGTGTATCGGTGTTGACTCTACGAATGGTACAAAATCCGGCGGAAGAAAAAGAATAATAATAATAATACCAATAACAATAGGTGACCAGCCATACGGCTTGGCCCCCTAATAATAAATGGATTTAGACCTTCAAAAACACTTTTTCTTGGTCAGCAGCACGTGGGAAACACGTTTCTGGCCTTTGTTTGCGTCCTAGACGGCTCCTTCATCGAAATCGAAATGTTAGTACGTTGAAATAGGTAGAGAAAACTGTCCCTGGAGTCCAGACAATGACTTGAATGGAGAAAGTTAAGCTTGGAAATTGGTCGCCCGGAGGTAGCGCTTCTTACAGTCTGCTTTTGTGAAGTATAGTTTCAGTGACATGCTCATACCTACTCAAATTTTACGTTCTATGATACCTCTGAAACCATTCGAACGATCACGATGTAATTTCTCTGTCATGACATCTTTAATACAAGGAGTATGCGCGCCAAAACTAAGAATAATCCGACTCGTCGTTTGTGTAATATTGAAAAAAATTACTTCTCAAATTATGTGATTTTCGGCATTATTTGAAAATCTGACAACTTTGATTCCGCTATAGCGGCAAAACTATTAGAGCTACGATAAAATATATGGCACATTTGTGAAAGAGACGTTTCTGGAGAATAGAATGCAACAAATTAGAAACCTGCATCTCCCACGGTTCAAGAGTTACAGCTCTTCAAGCATGTGTTCCGTTGATCACAAAATTCAAAATGGCGGCCAAACTACCTGACCTAGAAGCAAATTGTTTGCATATTCGTGATCACTATATCATGTAGCATATATTTCCATACTTTCCATGTTCAAATCCGTTACTTGAAAATCCGACCGATTTGATTGGTCGCTGGCGGCCATTTTGTTTTACGGAGTAACTTCTCAAATAGAGTTTTGAGAGACCCTGATCCATTGATTATGTGTACTAAGTTTCGTGTTGGTTGCTTCATTTCTTCCAGAGGAGTAGGGTTTCGGAGATTGTTTTGAAAACGGGGTAAATCCAAGATGGCCGCTGAACCTTGCGACCAATCACAACCAATTTTTAATATGCACTAGATCTCCGCATGTCTAATATGTGTGTGAAGTTTGACCATGATCGAACGAATGGTTGCTGAGATTTAGCAATCACAAAATCACGGAGAAGAATAAGAATAATAAGAATAATAAATATAGCCGCGAGCGGCAATGCAGGGGGCCAAGATACAGTCCAGTCTTGGCCTCCTTTAAAAAACACTTTTTCTTGGTCAGCAGCACGTGGGAAACACGATTCTGGCCTTTGTTTGCGCCCCAGATGGCTCCTTCATCGAAATCGAAATGTTAGTAGAATAAAATAGGTACAGAAAACGGTCCCTGGAGTCCAGACAATGACTTGATGGGAGAAAGTTGAGCTTGGAAATTAGTCGCCCGGAGATAGCGCTTCTCACAGTCTGTTTTTGTTAAGTTTAGTTTCAGCCATAAGCTCAGACCTACTCAAATGTCACGTTCTACCATACCTCTGAAACTAATAATGCGATCATGCTGAAATTTTGCTGTCATCATAGCCATTATGCAACGAGTATGCATGCCAAATATCAGAATAATCCGACTCGTCGTTCGTGTAATATTACACAAAAGTACTTCTCAAATTAGGCGATTTTCGGCATTATTTGAAAATTTGACAATTTTGATTCTCCTATAGCGGCAAAACTATTGAAGCTACGCGAAATTGGCTGGCATACTTCCGAAAGGGCCACTCCTGGAGAATATAATGCAACAAACTGCAAGGCTGTACCCCCCACAGTTCCAGAGTTATAGCCTGTACAAGATGTGTTCCGTTTCTGACAAAATTCAAAATGGCGGCCAAACCACGTGACCTAGAAGGAAAATTTTTACATATTCGTGATCGCCAAATGGTAATGCATATGTGTAGTCACTTTCCCCATCCAAATCCGTCATTTGAAAATCCGACAATTTTGATTGGTCAATGGCGGCCATTTTGTTTTTCCCAGCAAATTTTCGTCAAGGATTTTGAATGACCCTCACCCATCGGTCATATGTACCAAGTTTCATGTCAATCGGTTTAGCGATTCAGGACAAGAAGATTTCCAAAGTTTTCAAAAATTTTCGGTTAAATCCAAGATGGCCGCCGAAGCTTTCGGCCAATCGGCTTCATTGGAGGATATGCATCAGTTCCCATATGGGCTAATTACCATGTGAAGTTTCAGCGACATCGGTGTATCGGGGTTGACTGTACGGATGGTACAAAATCCGGCGGAAGAAGAAGAAGAAGAAGAAGAATAATACCAATAACAATAGGTGACCAGCCATACGGCTTGGCCCCCTAATAATACTACCAATAACAATAGGTGACCAGCCATACGGCTTGGCCCCCTAATAATAAATGGATTTAGACCTTCAAAAACACTTTTTCTTGGTCAGCAGCACGTGGGAAACACGTTTCTGGCCTTTGTTTGCGTCCTAGACGGCTCCTTCATCGAAATCGAAATGTTAGTACGTTGAAATAGGTAGAGAAAACTGTCCCTGGAGTCCACACAAAGCCTTGAATGGAGAAAGTTGAGCTTGGAAATTGGTCGCCTGGAGATTGCGCTTCGGATAGTCTGCTTTTCTGAAGTATACTTTCAGCCATATGCTCAGACCTGCTGACATGTCACGTTCTACCATACCTCAGAAACTATTAATACGATCATGCTGTAATTTCACGGTCATCATAGCAGTTACACAAGGAGTATGCATGCTGTAGCTCAGAATAAGCCGACTTGTTCTTTATGTAATATTGAACAACAATGCTTCTCAAATTGTGTGATTTTCGACATTATTTGAAAATTTGACAGTTTTGATTCCTCTATAGCGGCAAAACTATTGAAGCTAGGTAAAAATGGTTGACATACTTCCGAAAGGGCTGCTGCTGGACAATATAATGCAACAAACTGCAAGGCTGTACCTTTCGTAGTTCCAGAGTTATAGCCGGTCCAATATGTGTTCCGTTTTTGACAAAATTCAAGATGGCGGCCAAACTACGTGACCTAGGAGCAAAATTTTTGCATATTCTGGATCGCCATATCGCAATGCATATATGTAGTCACTTTCCCCATCCAAATCCGTTAATTGAAAATCCGATAATTCTGATTGGTCAATGGCGGCCATTTTGTTTTTCCCAGCAAATTTTCGTCAACGATTTTGAATGACCCTCACCCATCGGTCATATGTACCAAGTTTGGAGTTAATCGGTTCAGTGGTTCTAGAGAAGAAGATCTTTGAAAAAATATTTTTTTGAAGGGTAAATCCAAGATGGCCGCCGAAGCTTTTGACCAATCGGCTCCATTAGGGGATATGCATCAGTTCCCATCCGGCCCAATCACCATGTGAAGTTTCAACTGCATCGGTGTATCGGTGTTGACTCTACGAATGGTACAAAATCCGGCGGAAGAAAAAGAATAATAATAATAATACCAATAACAATAGGTGACCAGCCATACGGCTTGGCCCCCTAATGATAAATGGATTTAGACCTTCAAAAACACTTTTTCTTGGTCAGCAGCACGTGGGAAACACGTTTCTGGCCTTTGTTTGCGTCCTAGACGGCTCCTTCATCGAAATCGAAATGTTAGTACGTTGAAATAGGTAGAGAAAACTGTCCCTGGAGTCCAGACAATGACTTGAATGGAGAAAGTTAAGCTTGGAAATTGGTCGCCCGGAGGTAGCGCTTCTTACAGTCTGCTTTTGTGAAGTATAGTTTCAGTGACATGCTCATACCTACTCAAATTTTACGTTCTATGATACCTCTGAAACCATTCGAACGATCACGATGTAATTTCTCTGTCATGACATCTTTAATACAAGGGGTATGCGCGCCAAAACTAAGAATAATCCGACTCGTCGTTTGTGTAATATTGAAAAAAATTACTTCTCAAATTATGTGATTTTCGGCATTATTTGAAAATCTGACAACTTTGATTCCGCTATAGCGGCAAAACTATTAGAGCTACGATAAAATATATGGCACATTTGTGAAAGAGACGTTTCTGGAGAATAGAATGCAACAAATTAGAAACCTGCATCTCCCACGGTTCAAGAGTTACAGCTCTTCAAGCATGTGTTCCGTTGATCACAAAATTCAAAATGGCGGCCAAACTACCTGACCTAGAAGCAAATTGTTTGCATATTCGTGATCACTATATCATGTAGCATATATTTCCATACTTTCCATGTTCAAATCCGTTACTTGAAAATCCGACCGATTTGATTGGTCGCTGGCGGCCATTTTGTTTTACGGAGTAACTTCTCAAATAGAGTTTTGAGAGACCCTGATCCATTGATTATGTGTACTAAGTTTCGTGTTGGTTGCTTCATTTCTTCCAGAGGAGTAGGGTTTCGGAGATTGTTTTGAAAACGGGGTAAATCCAAGATGGCCGCTGAACCTTGCGACCAATCACAACCAATTTTTAATATGCACTAGATCTCCGCATGTCTAATATGTGTGTGAAGTTTGACCATGATCGAACGAATGGTTGCTGAGATTTAGCAATCACAAAATCACGGAGAAGAATAAGAATAATAAGAATAATAAATATAGCCGCGAGCGGCAATGCAGGGGGCCAAGATACAGTCCAGTCTTGGCCTCCTTTAAAAAACACTTTTTCTTGGTCAGCAGCACGTGGGAAACACGTTTCTGGCCTTTGTTTGCGTCCTAGACGGCTCCTTCATCGAAATCAAAATGTTAGTAGGATAAAATAGGTAGAGAAAACTGTCCCTGGAGTCAACACAAAGCCTTGAATGGAGAAAGTTGAGCTTGGAAATTGGTCGCCTGGAGATTGCGCTTCGGATAGTCTGCTTTTCTGAAGTATACTTTCAGCCATATGCTCAGACCTGCTGACATGTCACGTTCTACCATACCTCAGAAACTATTAATACGATCATGCTGTAATTTCACGGTCATCATAGCAGTTACACAAGGAGTATGCATGCTGTAGCTCAGAATAAGCCGACTTGTTCTTTATGTAATATTGAACAACAATGCTTCTCAAATTGTGTGATTTTCGACATTATTTGAAAATTTGACAGTTTTGATTCCTCTATAGCGGCAAAACTATTGAAGCTAGGTAAAAATGGTTGACATACTTCCGAAAGGGCTGCTGCTGGACAATATAATGCAACAAACTGCAAGGCTGTACCTTTCGTAGTTCCAGAGTTATAGCCGGTCCAATATGTGTTCCGTTTTTGACAAAATTCAAGATGGCGGCCAAACCACGTGACCTAGGAGCAAAATTTTTGCATATTCTGGATCGCCATATCGCAATGCATATATGTAGTCACTTTCCCCATCCAAATCCGTTAATTGAAAATCCGATAATTCTCATTGGTCAATGGCGGCCATTTTGTTTTTCCCAGCAAATTTTCGTCAACGATTTTGAATGACCCTCACCCATCGGTCATATGTACCAAGTTTGGAGTTAATCGGTTCAGTGGTTCTAGAGAAGAAGATCTTTGAAAAAATATTTTTTTGAAGGGTAAATCCAAGATGGCCGCCGAAGCTTTGCCAATCGGCTCCATTAGGGGATATGCATCAGTTCCCATCTGGCCCAATCACCATGTGAAGTTTCAACTGCATCGGTGTATCGGTGTTGACTCTACGAATGGTACAAGAATCCGGCGGAAGAAAAGAATAATAATAATAATACTACCAATAACAATAGGTGACCAGCCATACGGCTTGGCCCCCTAATAATCCGAACAATAATAAGAAGTCTTTCGACTTTCGTCGGAAGCCTAATAATAATCCGAACAATTATAAGAAGTCTTCCGATTTTCATCGGAAGCCTAATAATAGTACTATATTAGTAATCAGCTAGGTCAAAGATAAATGATTTTGAGTTATTATGGATGGATGGATGGATGGATGGATGTACTTGGGCACTCCATCGCACCGCGATGGGCACAGGTCGTGCGAACACGCCGTGCAACCCGTTTCCCCCAACCCGCCCTACACATGATCCCTCTTAACAGTGTCACATAGACAATGTTTAATCCCCACATTCCTATTAAACAATATACATTCTCTTAATTCCCATAACTACAGACGTATCACATAATATTTCCATCTGTCAAGCCCCCTCATTCTCTCTTAATTCCCGGATCGATTCTTAGTGGCAACTTAATTATCACACTGGACACTCATAATTAAATCTCCCAATAGCCACTCATCCTCCCCATTCATGCA
>JAVTVY010056814.1:0-31654 GCA_036873755.1 Hanleya hanleyi | reverse complement strand
TTACGTTGAAATTGCAACACATCTCCTGATCAGTCAGCAATTTTACTCGCCTCAGAAGACAGTTTGTGTTCTCAAAATTTGATTGTCATGGAGTGTGGTTTGGTACATTCCACGTGAAGTGGGATGGAGTGGCAATCAACAACATCAGTATGTAGTTCCAGACTAAAGTACGAGAACGTCAGTTTTCCAAGGGCGAACTGAACCTGCTTAACCTGGGACGTAATGGGACACATCAATAGTTAATTTTTCACCTGTATATAATGTAACATACAGACGGAGCTTGCTGATTCATATCTCATTCAATCATCAATGTTTGGCAACATAATTTAATTGGAATAATCAGTGCGGATGAACATGCTGAGCAACTCATGAATTCTGTATACGTGAGGCCCTATAGGGGAATCCTAGACGATAGACCTGCAATAGATGTTTTTTTTAAGTTTGAGTATTCTATCTGAGAAATGCTGTTCTAAATCCACGGGGATCGTGATTTTGCTGTTAGTTTTCATTTCGTCCTGTCAGGAGATGCTAATGGAGGACACAGCAGTGTCATTACTAAAAATAACTCGAAAAACACCCCTCCCCGCCCTCCCCCCCCCCCTCCCCTCCACAAGCTCGTGAGTACAGTCGGTCGGGACAGACATTATGTTCCGCAATTTGCTGTAATTATATAAAACAAAAGAACATGGACAAAGATTTCAGACGGATATAAGTTTTCGTTGAATTTGCAACACATCTCCTGATCAGTCAGCAATTTTACTTAGATTCGCAGGCTAAAATTTTACAAATTCACAGCAATTTTACTTAGATTCGCAGGCTAAAATGTCACAGATTCACTTCTATATTAGCTATCAGCGTTCTGCAGATCACTTAAGACTGATAGAGTTATCTCCCTTGATAAGCCTGTGAGTATGTCACTTTCTTCCTTGATTGTCTTACAGGACGTGGTACACATATATGGAGAATTTCGCCCAGATTACTTCCTAACTTTATTTGAAAGATATTTTAGCGCATTAGGGCTTAGATAGTGTAGTTGTCAAATTCCACTGATTCCAAAGAATTAGGTTACAGAATTAAGCCCCAGTCACACTGTCAAGAATTGCGTAGGCGAATCACCGCGAACTGGAAAATCGTGTTCATTCTTGGCAATTCGTACTGGCATCTTGCGGGGTTCGTCGCAGATCGTGACCGTTCTTGCCTATTCTCGGAGGGAGTACGAAAGTTTTGAAATGTTTAAAACATTCGCCGGCCAAGTACGATTAAATGGTATACGTATGGCATTCTTGGCACCATCCTACAGCGTTCTCGCATGCATTCTCCTCTTATCGTGTATATTCGTGGGTAGTCGTAGTAGTTCTTTCGATCACAAATCAGCAAGAATGCCGCACGCATTGTACGATGATTGTTGTACGCATTCTACGCTTCTTGTACGATCATACTACGATACTGAGAAGAATTCAACACGATGTGTGGCGACAGTACTACGAATACCCACGCTGGCGCTACGTTCCTTGAAGAATAGGGTACGCTTCCTCGCGAATCTCGTACGATTTCATAGGATTGCTCCACGATCTCTCGCGAAGACCATCGTATGTTGTACATTTCCTAGATGACGGATCATATATATAGGTTCGCGTGGCCTCCTGGGGTGTCGTGTCACAGCGTAACAGGTTCGTACTGCATTCGTACTCACATCGTACTGCATACGTGCTTATTCGTAGTAGATTATCGAGCATTCGTAGTGGGTTCACGGGCTGCCGTGTTGATGCGTAGGGCGTTCTTCATTGAATCGTACTGCATGCGTACTCATTCTTGATCATTCTTGTTAAATGCTTATGGCTTTCGTACAAGGAACCTACAGCATGCGTAAGGGATTCGTAGGACAGTTTCAAAGAGGCCCTCTACAGGCGAATTGACACGAATCGACACGATTAAAATATTCGTGGTCATTTGCCGGCATTCTCCACCCAATTCTTGACAGTGTGACTGGGGCTTTAGCTGCAAAATATTTATTCTTTGGAGCTTGGCTATAATATTACCCTCAGTACTGCTTGAGATATTACCCTATCTGTGGTGACACGTGTTTTTGGAATTTTCCTTCCTCTAGGTCAAGATGGAGTAAATGACATCACTTTCACCAAATGCCGATGTTCGTGGTAAGTATATCCCACATTAGATGCTCAGTTGTGTTATTATTGGATACTATAATAGCCAACTTTTATTGTGTTCCGCTTATTTAGCAAGTCCCGATTTATTCCTGAAAACAATTGTGGCAGTTGCGACCCTGTGTTCTGTTCAGGACACAATAAAACGGCGATACCAACCTGACCAGCTCAGACGAACGAAAAGTGCTCGCCTCAGAAGACAGTTCGCGTTCTTAAAATTTGATTGGCATGGAGTGGTACATTTCACGTGAAATGGGAGGAGTAGCAATCAACAACATCAGTATGTAGTTCCAGACTAAAGTACGAGAACGTCAGTTTTCCAAGGGCGAACTGAACCTGTTCAACCTGGGACGTAACGGGACACATCAATAGTTAATTTTTACCTGTATGCAATGTAACATTCAGACGGAGCTTGCTGATTCATATTTCATTCAATCATCAATGTTTGGCAACATAATTTAATTGGAATAATCATTGCGGATGAACATGCTGAGCAACCCGTGAATTCTGTACATGTGAGGCCCTGTAGGGGAATCCCAGACGATAGACCTGAAATATATGGGGGTTTTTCAAAGTTTGTGTATTCTGTCTGAGAAATACTGTTCTAAATCCACGGGGATCCTGAATTTGCAGTTAAGTTTTCATTTCTTCCTGTCAGGGGATGCTAATGGAGGGTAATGCTAGATACCACAGTGGTGTAATTACTAAAACTAACTCGAAAAAGACCCCCTCCGCCCGCCCCCTCCACAAGCTCGTGAGTATAGTCGGTAGGTCGGGACATTATGTTCCGCAATTTGCCATAATTATATGAAACAGATGAACATGGGCAAAGATTTCAGTCGGATATAAGTTTACGTTGAATTTGCAACATATCTCCTGATCAGTCAGCAATTTTACTTAGATTCGCAGGCTAAAATTTCACAAATTCATTTCTATTTTAGCTCTCAGCGTTCTGCAAATCACTTAAGACTGATGGAGTTATCTCCCTTAATAAACTTGTGATTAGGTCACTTTCTTCCTTGATTGTCCTACAGGACGTGGTACACATATATGGGGAATTGTACCCAGATTATTCCCTAACTTTGTTTGAAAGATATTTTAGCGCATTTGGGCTTATATAATGTAGATGTCAAATTCCAATGATTCCAAAGATAGGGGTAGGTTACAGAATTAGCTGCAAAATATTTATTGTTTGGAACTTGGCTATAATATTACCCTCAGTACTGCTTCAGATATTACCCTATCTGTAGTGCCAAGTATTTCAAAATTTTCTTTCCTTTACAATGTAACATACAGACGGAACTTGCTGATCCATATTTCATTCAATCATCAATGTTTGGCAACATAATTTAATTAGAATAATCAGCACGGATGAACATGCTGAGCAACTCGTGAATTCTGTACCCGTAAAGGCCCTAAGGGGAATCCGAGACGATAGACCTGCAATAAATTACCTTACATGTGACTTGATATGCAGCAGATGTGAACACGTATGCCCAAGAGATAATTGCGACAGATATACCTGAGGAACAGTTCTATATGCCAGAAATTCATCTTTAGAAAAACATGCAAAAACACACGGTGGCAGGGTTCTTTCTTATACACATCAGATCAAGCACTGTAGTGATTCATTGCTGGTGTATGCACGTAAAATAATTTATAGGCGTATCTGTAGTTGACATAAATGAATAATTAATATATAAGAAACGAATAGATACACAAGTGGATATTTGTCTCGTAACAACAACGTTGATGTATTGGATAGAGTTGTAGATAATTGATCTGGTATACAATACATAACAATAGCACCATGATGATGAAGGCGTTCGGACGCAGTAATTTATACTAGACAGCAGTGAGATTACCTCAGCTCATGGCGTCTCAGGACATTTTCAGTGTGCGTAACGTTCCTATCTCCTAAGATGATCTGACTTCTCCAAATGGTTTATTCTGTGGTCCTCTACTAATCTCGTGATCAGAAACAATGTAATGGAAGCCTATATATTACCACGTCATCAACGACATGGTGCTTAGATTCATTCTAACAAAACATTTAAATCTGCACAGATATCTGCACCTTTCTGTATCAGGTTTGTGCAATATCCTATGGCATTTGCTCCAACAGGACATGGCACATTTTGCAAATCCAATGACCAAGTCGAAATTTCCAAAAACGTCCCAAATTATCAGACTAATATAATTTCATGTCTGAATGATACTAAACAACATACAACACACAAAGATGCAACTATTTCCTTCAACTGACTTGAAAATCCATCAAAAAAGGGCGACGTTCAATTTGAAAAATAAAAATGTAGCTAGTGTTTTACTCGAGAATAATGTTGAAACATCACTCGATTGACAAAGCTACTTGAATGTGTTAGAATATATAACGCTACACGTGGTCAAACACACGATGTTGTTCAGAAGATTGGGGTTTCAGCTTTCTTCATGCTTAGTTGGACTTTTTCGGGCTTCGCAGCATTAACCCTTTTCACAGAACTGAACACCTGTTAACGAAAGTCAAGCTTAATAACCTTGTCTGAGAGTTGGACCTGTCGTTTATGTGTTGCTGTTGTTGTGTCACATGTGGTGCAGGGGTTAACTGACCCAATAATGCACTGTTATGATTAACTATTTGTATTCAGAAAATGTCTTCATTCTGTGGATCCATTCAGCTGGATGGGCTACCCAACGAAATACAATATACTTTCTTGTACGTTGTTTGAAGATACCCGTTATTTAGAAAACCTTCCATTTCTCTCTCTGACCTTTCAGACATTTGAACGTTGTATTCGTGTGTGTGCTTGAGTGTGTGTTCTTACTCACACCAGCGTTAGGAGCTATTAGGACGCTACCGCGTGAAGACGAGCGTTGGATGCGTTAATATGTCAAGGGTGTTATGACGGGGGGTCCCGTAATTCACCCTTAAACGGATTCAAACCCTTTAAATAGACCTAAATTAGTTCCAATGTGTATGGATATAGCTTCTCCCGCTTTCTATACTACTGCCACTCTTGGCATGCGCAGCATGATGAAACCGGACAAAAATTACCAGTCCAATCGGCCGTTGCCCCACGAATGCTTCAATATGACAAATCGCACGAACCATTCGTACCACGGATGGCCCAACTCGAGACCAAAACGTCCAACCAAGTGCTCTTTTCCCACTGTTCTGTTTGCGCATACGCGCCATAGCCCTACTTTCACGACACACCAGTCCAGTCGGACCAAAAATGGTCCTCAATCACTCAAACAAACCCCCACGTAATGCCCGCTTTAGCTACTACTCATAACTGAGTCACCAATGGCGTGGGCATCCCTCAAGTCGTGGTCCACACCACGAGAGCTTCAATATAACCCTACACCTCATATTTGGAAGAGATAGCACCTCAGTCTCTCAAATATGCACATATGCACCTCCAAAATGAGGTGCACTTTCGCAACTACTCCTTGACTGCACATGCGCTGCATTACGTCACAGACCATCCAAACTATCCCGAGCGCCCTGTACATGCCGTGTCCTATGGGCCCTCCTATACTCATTTGACCGCCTGTCCAGTCAGTTATATCGCCTTTTTTCCGGGGAAATCCTAATTTTACTTCCACCCCACTCAGTCACGGAACCTAACCACCCATCCCTGATTGACCTCGACGAGCTCTTCACGTTGACAGCCTCCCCAACCCCGTGGGGCCGTTCCAAAAATGTCCATTCAAAAATCTTTTTCTACTATTCCGTGTCTGTGCATGCGCAGATAGACACAGGAAGTCACGTGACCGGGAAATGACCTTTCACTCGGACGTGAGCCTTGATCTTTGACTTAGACGTGACCTTTGCTCTGCATGTGACGTCATCCGTGACTCCATCTACCCTCCTCAATCCCCACTTCAAAACGCTCACCCTCAATAATACCAGATTTGCTCTTTCTGTACTAGTAAAGGTTTCTTCATGAAGAAAAATGTTGTATGTAATATGGTACTTAGTATAATTCTGACATGAAAATATGAGGAGTTGTCTGAGAATCTGGGCGCCTTTAGAAGTTTAAAGCTTTCCAGAAAAGTCCTGTTGATCTTTAAACATTATTCCTCAATGAGTAAGTGTGACTGACCGCTTGCCCTAGATGCATGCTAGTCGGTTATTGTTCAGGATAAATTGTTCACGTGATCGTCAAGACTCTCATTGTTACGAGAGAAGTCGTCCGATTGTATTAAATATGAACTGCACCTCTGAAGTTCAGTCGAAACTGAGTATTGTTTACTTCAGCATTTAGGATGCGTCGTATCTTGCTACAAATCGGTGCATATTACTATTTATTGTTGTCAAAATAGTTCTAATTTTGCGTACATAGTTTTCCGGTAGTGATAAATGAGATCTGATATTTCCTACCATAAGACTCCGAGTTTTATCTGGCCATGTGCCAATATGCCGTAGTTTGGCGAGCCATGAGATAGCGTGCCTTTTGCTGTCATATTGCAAAATCAAGTTTGCGGAGCACCGACTGCTGGTCCAAATCGCCATCAAATGATGCAAGTTACGCTTTCTAGTTCAATTCACATATCATTTATTGTTCATGAATATGTTTTGATATTAATTAAAACGTTGTTATATAAAAGTATCGCAATTCTGTGCATTTTTGCCGACGGCCTGTGAACCAAACCTTCAGCATTGTGTAACATGTACCGCGTTGGGAATGATTGTCAATGTGACCTGAGAAAACATAGTAGCCTCTCGGATGTAATCTGTGACACTTGTTATAGTACGCGGATGTAATCAGCGACACTTGTTATAGTAAATTCCGATGATCGTGAATGTTATCTAGGATCGTCATCGTGTTTAAACCAAATTCTGAGTAAATGTGAACATCGCCAGTTGGTACATAACATGTACAGATGCGAATTGTCGGAATTCGATCTGTATTGATCTGGTAGACTCTCTGAAGTAATCTGCGATACATTTTATTGTAAATTGATGTGATCGCCAGTATTATTTAGCATTGTCCCGATGTTTTCATGTGAATTTTGATTACATGTGCAACTTACAAATTAGTAGATAGTAAAATGAGGCTTCTGCATCAGGTGGATTTATTTGTAACATCGAAATAGCCAATTCTTTGATAATTCTCTGTTATATCTTGTTTGTGACAAAGTATAATGCATGTCATAAATTAGTAAATAGTAAAATCGGATTTCAGGAACAGGTGATTATATAGTAAAGTGTTGTTACACGCTTTCTTTGTAAATTACAGGTGCATGTGCCCTACCGTTCTTCTACATACGATTCTTTCCATCTGATTCTTTCTCACCATTGATCTTCACGAAACATGAATGTGACTATCTGAAGTTATAAACAGAGACAGATTTAGTGATTGAAGGTTCGAGTCCATTGTTTTATTGATGTAATATCGATCATATCTGGCGTCGCGACAGGATTTACAACTTGAACATTTAGCAGTTAGTGTTTATGGGAAGAACGGTGGGCATGGCCTGAACCCAGTGGAGTAGCCAGGACTGGATTGTCGCTGTGGCCATAGCTGGACAGCTGTGCATGTGACTGGTGTTCTACCTCGGAGAATTGTACTGGACTATACAATTCCGGCCTGCAGAAGGCAGATGAAGTGGTGAGGAGTCACCCATTCGGACTGGAATATATTGCTGCAGGAGAGCAGCCATGCATATTTGAGAACCCTGTGCTATGGGGCTGTGCTGAATTTCTAACAAGGGATGTTCTTAAATCAGTCCAGAGTTAAGGGACTAATTTGATGCTGAACTGATTTAACCATACCTGGAATATCATCCCTCTGTGGCGACTGTATATTCTCCATAGATGTACTTGGAGAGTCTTACCTGTGAAGATGGACGATTATTCTGAGGATGAACTGATTGTTTGTCTGGTGTGGAGCTATTGTGGTGTGAACTTTGTAAATGAGATTTCAGAACATACTTTCCCTGTCTTCAATATTCGCTAATGGAATTTTGGAATTCGTAGACGGATATTGATCTGAATTTATGATCTTTCAGTGAACACTGACTGATTACTTTGTGAACTGGACGCAGCTATTGAACTACAATTGTATAGGATTTTTCGGACAGTGACTTTTCTTGTTATTTTTGTGAACTTTGAACGTTTATCGAAGAGTGTGGCCTATTTCCTTGAAGTTTTCAAGAACTGATGTTTCCATTGTGAAGAGTGGTGAATGACCTTGATAACTTTCCTATTGTGAGTGACATATTGTGTGCAAAGGACAGTGATCAATGAACTTTTTGCCACTGGATCCACAAAAGTCTGCTGTCAGAATTCATGGACTGCATGGGAAGGGTGAGTGATACATTTCTGATTATTGCAAATGTGTGTATACTTGTCATTCTTACTCCTATATTCCAGTGCTATTGTTGCATGTAATTGAATTATTGCTCACCAAATTATTTGTGTGTTCAACACTTGTGGCCCACTCTGTGGAGAGTCAGTTCTATTGTATAGTATCCATATTTGTTGTGTGGTTCATCATGTCTGCACAGGACAAAATCAATCGTCCCAAAGACCAGCTCCTCAAGGTAGACGATGCATTGGAACGAGAACTGTCCGAAAGAACGTAAGATGCCCAGGGAACGTAAGATGGGCAAATTTGATGGTACCACAAAATCACCTAATGATTGGGTGGTGCAAGAATTCATTGAGGAGGTGAAACGAGTATGTGAGGCCTGGGAACTCCCCAAAGCACAGAGGGTAGATTTTATGGTGAGTCATTTAGAGGGAGCTGCAATATCTGAAATCAAAGTCAGATCGCGATCAGTCCGTGATGATTCAGATCTAATTCCGAAAGCCTTGGAAGAAGTTTTCGTGGAGAAACACACTGTTCCACAACTTCTGGCAGAGTTTTACGGTCGAAAACAACGTGATGAAACTATTGGAGAGTATTCACACGTACTTTCTGGTTTAATGGATAGAGTTCTGCGACGAGACCCGCGAGCTGTGCCTAATAGAGACACTGCATTAAGAGATCACTTTACTGACCCGGTTCAGGATAGGCATTTACGGAGAGACTTGTTGCGTATCATTAGAAAGCGGCCAACCATTGTGTTCCAGGATTTACGAGATGAAGCCGTGAGATGGCTTGAAGCGGAGGAAGGCCCTCAACGTACTGGAAAGCGGTGGACAACAAGCCGTGAAATTTCAGGAGAAACAGACACCCCTGGACATAGGCTCACTGATTGGCTTCTTTTGCGATTGGAGGAACAAGATAAAACCTTGAAGCGTCTGACAAAAGAGCTCCAGGGATTGGGGCTGAATTACAACCGTCGATCTTACCAAAATACACGTTCAAGGAAGCCTACTACAGATAACATGGGTCGTATATACCCACTTCCCATAATGTGTTGTAATTTTTTCCTGTATATGGCGAGATTCTGCTGGTGGACGTTTCGTCCCCGAGGCCCGCCCCCTGTACAGACCTTTTGGTCTTTGATATATGTTGGCACTTGTGGGAAGTTGATGCTGGGTCGACATCGGGCCTCACAGACTAGTCTTTTGTGTTAAATGCCGTCATTTACATCTGACGACGATACAGCTCACCAATCTCCAATGTACGAGTTGTCACAGCGAAACAGCTCACCAATTACCAGTATACGAGTTGTCAGAGCATTTCCATCATAGCTCTCTAGATTTGTATCTAATACCGCTTATGCCGGTGCTAGGGGCCGTGTGGTCATATCATCCAAGTTGCCACATGAACAGGTACAATAAAAGCGTACCTGAGATACAACACATATCACGAATCGTTAGATTCTTGGTATGTGCTTTAGAATAGGTTAACCAGAAGACTATTCTGTGAAGTCATGTGACGCAGTCAGTATGTCGGCACCTCTTCCCACTTCCCTTATATGTGTTGTAATTGTTTCAAGTGCCGATCATCTCATCAAAGTATGCCCCCAGAAGAACTCTGTCAGTGGGAGTTCGAGAGATCTGACTGCGGAATTTGTGCCGTCACACTTGAGCCCCTTGCAACAGTGAGCCAGGTTGCAGGCGTGTCAAGGCGAGGCTCCAACTGTTGTCCTGATCAAGGGGAAATTTGCTAAAGAGCTCCGGGGATGTGTGTTGTTAAAACTGTACATATGGATGGTATCAAAGTGCCGTGTTTGATAGACTCTGGTTCTGAAGCAACAACGATTACGGAGAGCTTCTTCAATGAACATTTTGGCAAGAATGGAAAGCAACTTATACGCACCATGGACTGAGTGAAATTTCCTAAAAAGGCTACATGGAAATGGAACTTCTGACAGCAGGAAGGACTGTGCCAACAGTTGGGGTACTTGTGGCGAGGGATTCATTAGACTGGAAGACTGCTAGTAAAACCAGTCCCGGGGCTCTTGGGTATGAATGTTCTTCAGCATTGCATTGATTTCTTGCAAGAAACATGGCTTTGTAGAACGTGTCAGTACCGATTGGGGTCAAGTGTTCAAGGTTGCCATCGAGCGACATAACAACAGCAAGAGGCTAAGAGATACAGCAAAGTTGGCCGGAAATCAGCCTGTTCGGATTCCTGCTTTGTCCATCATGACTGTTAGAGCTGTAGGATGGCGAGGGAATAGCAACAATTACAACGCCTATAAGGGAAGAGGTGCTGACATACTGACAGAGCCACATGACTTCACAGTATAGTCTTCTGGTTAACCTATTCTAAAGCACATACCAAGAATGTAACGATTCGTGATTGTACATAGTTAACACATGTTGTCGTGTGCGTGGTAACCGGTCTCTGTTAGAGTTGCCAACTTGAGCGATGAGGACATTTGGATAAAGCCTCGAACTTGGCTGGGCGCCATCCATCAGGTCGACGAAGTGGATACTTCTGGCACTGTGGAGGCTACGGTTCAACGACAGGGTGCGGTAGCTGAAATGTTTGACTTCACTAAAACTGATATGTCACCTGGAGATAAAAACAATTTGTTGAACCGGCGTAGAGATGTTTTCAAAATGAGACCAAGATTTGGGATACACGACGAAGGTTACTCGTAGGATCCCCACAATGGACGACCAGTAAACCAGCTGTAAATAAGGGTACCGACTCAGAAATTTCAGGAACTTCGTAAACATGTCCAGACCCTACTAGAGAAAGAGATCGTAGAAGAATCTTAGAGCCCATATGCATCACCAATTGTTCCAATTACAAAGAAGAACGGTGAATTACGGCTATGTGTGGACTATCGTCGACTGAACAGTAAAACATGACGAGATGTTTACCCTCTTCCTCATATCGACGAGACACTGGCACAGTACTTCCCAACATTAGATCTTGCAAGCGGATACAACCAAATCGCCATGGGCCCAAGGATATTGCTAAATATGCATTCGTGATACCATTCGGACTGTATCACTTCAAACGGATGCCTTTTGGGCTGTCTAACGCCCCTGTCACATTCCAGAGATTTATGCAAAAGTGTTTCGTACAAGAACTGTTTGACTACTTGTTAGTGTATTTGAACGATATCATCATATTTTCCATAACAATCGAAGATCATGTTGTCAGATTGGATGCAGTGCTAACAAAACTGAAGAACTATGGACTCAAAACTATCTCCGAAAATGTGTCACTTCCTGAAGGAAACGTCCATTGCTTGGGTCATCTGATATTCAATGAAGATGTAGTCACAGATCAGGACAAGATCTCTGCAGTGGAAGAATGACCAGTCTCCAAAACTCTTAAGGGGCTACGGATGTTCTTGGGGTTCTCCAGCTATTTCAGGAAATTTGTGAAAGGATTTGCACAGATCGCGAGGCCACTGAAAGACTTAGTTGGTCCATGTCAGAGAGATACGACATCTCGGACCAAGTTCCAGTTTGAGCAGAGGTGGACAACTCAATGTTTAACCATCCGTTCATGTTGGAAGCGGATGCCAGATTACAAGGTCTTGGGGCAGTCTTGTCACAAGAAGTAGATGATCAGCGTAGGGTTATAACTTAAGCTTCTAGGGGACTTCGCCCTTCAGAACGAAACATGAATAACTACAGCTCACTTGAGCTGGAACTACTGGCCTTGAAATGGGAAATAACTGAAAAATTTAGTGAGTACCTCATTGGAAGCAAATTTGTTTCATTCACCGACAGCAACCCACTCAGCTACCTGCAGTCTGCAAAACTGGGTGCAGTGAAACAGCGCTGGGTTGCTAGCTGGCATTGTTCAACTTCGATATAAAGTACAGATCTGGAAAGTCTAACCAAAATGGCGATGCATTATCCCGTAAACCAAAGGAGTTCTCTGGAATGGTGACTGAGGAAGAATTCCATGCTGCGAGTTCTGTCCATGTCGAGACAACATCACTTCCATGAACGCTGTTCAATGTGGTAGCTGTTGTGTCAGCTGTGGGAACAAGTGATGGAACAGCTGAAATGGAGTCACGAGTGCTTGAAGCAACAAACATTGGATTTCCCAGTTATACTAAGTTGGAATTGGAGGACCTCCAAGCTAGAGATCTCGACATTAAGGTTGTACTACCCTTCTTGACTACGAGGAAAAAAACCAAACGTCACTGACCGTATACAACTCTCCTTGCGAGCCCAGATATTACTGAAGCAGTGGTCAAGCTGGAGATGATAGATGGGGCGCTGAAGCGTGTTGTTAAAGACTCAAGTAGGACAGGTGAAACAGCTGGTTCTCCCTAGTGCACTGAAGAAAAAGGTACTAACAGTCTTGCATAACGACTTTGGGCATCAAGGGATCGAGAGGACGCTCTCCCTGATCCAACAGCTGGCATACTCGCCTGGCATGTACACGGACGCTGTGAATTGGTGTAATGATTGTGCAAGATGTGCAGTAGCCGAGCTCCCTCAACCCAAGGTATGAGCCTCTCTAGGAAGCCTTATAGCGAGTAGACCGCTAGAAGTACTAACAGTTGACTACACGGTACTGGAGAAAGGCAGTGATGGATACGAAGATGTCTTGGTGATGACGGACGTTTTCACAAAATTCACCATGCCAGTGCCCAGTAGAGACCAGTCTGTGGAAGCCACTGCGAAGGTCCTGTTCAAAGAATGGTTTGCAAAGTTCGGAGTGCCACTACGCCTCCACTCCGATCAGGGACGGTCATTTGAGTCGGCAGTAATAGTAGAGTTGTGTCACCTGTATGGCGTAAAGAAAGGCCGCACAACACCTTACCACACAGAAGGCAATGCCCAGTGCGAACGTTTCAATCGAACAATGCATGAACTATTGCGCTCCCTTCCACCAAAACACAAAAAAGATGGTCACAGCACCTCCCAGAGTGGCAGTTCGCATACAACTGGACCTCTCATAGTACCACTTGGTATTCCCCATATTTCTTACTGTTCGGACAGGACCCCAAGCTTCCTATTGATATACTCCTTGGAGATGAGGATGAACCTCTGGAGTGCAACAGTGAATGCCTGGAACGCCATCAAGCAGTACTTACGGATGCTCATGAACGGGGGTTGGCAAACACTGAACGGGAAGCTGAATCACGCAAAAAGCAGTGGGAGCCCAAAGTACATGGGGCGAACTTACCTACAGGGGAAACCGTACTTCTCGGGAACAGGGTTAAAGGGCGCAGTAAGAATCAAGATGCATGGCGACCCATTTCATACCGTGTAATTGGTCGGTTTGGCATTGATGAACAGGTGTATACCGTGGAACGTTCAGATGGTAGTGAATCAACTCGAAATATTCATCGGAGTCAACTTAGAGTGTGCCCTACATCGTTATATCCCTGGGACAGCTAAACATCAGACCGAGCTCCCCAGCAAGGGACGTGAAACATGTGCAATGAATAATGATTCATCTGAGGATTCAGATGGCGAATTCATGGTGGTGGTGCCAGGAGTTAAAGACAGTGTTGATGACTGTGTGTCGTCAGCTGAGGACATAGATGTACAGGAAGAGGGTGGACGCTTGCCGATGCAAGGGATCCCACTTACTAGACAAGAAGCCCTGACTAACAACCGCCCTATGGAATCTCCGCGATCTGTGAGTGAACCACCCATTCCCATTCGACGCCCACGTCGCGCTAATATGGGACAGCATCGTAATCCATTGAGGGAGCCACGATCGGTGTTGAATCACACTGTGACTGTGGAGTCTCCACGTGTGGCATATGGTGGACAGAGGGATTTAAGTTAATTCTTAATGACTTTAAGTGATGCTTTGATGAAGCAAGCCAGTGAGCTTTATCAAAATCAGTGATGCTATATATATATTGGTGCATCAAAGGTCAAATGCTCATGCCCGTCAATTGGTGTTATAAAATGTTTGTTCGTACTCTTACCTTTATTATATCACTAGTCATATATCTTCGTTGCTGCATATTAGTGTTGAGTTGTTGTAAATATGAGGTTGTCAGGAGCCAACACTGATAAAGTGGGGGAAGATGTGACCGTGAGCCCTAGATGTATCCTAGTTGATTATTGTTCAGGATAAATTGTTCACGTGATCGTCAAACCCTCATTGTTACGAGAGATTCTGTACGATTGTATTTAACCCTATCTGGCCTCGATTTTTTGGGACCTGTTGTGGCCTGGGTGGGGGGAGGCGACATGGACACCCTCCCCCAATTATTTTTCTTAATCCTTGAGCTAGGGGGCTGAAACTTACCACACTATACCCTTGGGTCAAGCTCTACCAGAAAATGTTAAAACAAAACAAGATGGCTGCTATGATGACGTCACAGCGACGTCATTATCAAAAACGGCATTTTTTGGTCGATTTTTCAGTCCGATTTTCCGAATTTTTTATTTATGCAATTTATCCGCAAAAACTGCATGATAAATTAGTACATATTAATGTGATGTGGGCAGTTTATGCCCGCTTTTCATCGCGAAAAAGCAAAATTTTGAAGAAATATGACAAAAATATCGCTTTTCTGGGACCCCACGTGGCCGCCATCTTGAATTTTCCCAAGATTCTCTGCTCGGGGGGTTATGCAAATAGGCTCAAAATGACCCCAATATGATAAACTATAACGTCACAGAGTTTCAGCTCCTCATTTTTGTCGTTCCGGAGATATCACAGAAAGTTTGGTAGGGGGGCCATTTCGCCCCCTCCCCCCAGGCCAGGTAGGGTTAATATGAATTGTACCTCTGAAGTTCAGCCGAGAATGAGTATGTTTTACTTGAGCCTTAGGATGCATCGTATCTTGATACAAATCGGTGCATATTATTATTTATTGTGGTCAACATAGTTCTAATTTTGTGTACATAGTTTTGCGGTAGTGATCTGATATATCCTACCATTAGACTCCGTGGTTTATCTGGACATGTGCTAGTATGCCGTAGTTTGGCGCATCTTGCCTTTCGCTGCCATATTGCAAAATTAAGTTTGCGAGCACCGACTGGTGGTCTAAATCGTCATCAAATGATGCAAGTTACGCTTACTAGTTCAATTCACATATCACTTATTGTTCATGAGTATGTTTTGATATTAATTGAAACGTTGTTATAAAAAAGTATCGCTATTATGTGCAGTTTTGCCGAACATCTGATACGGTGTGTGAACCAAACCTATAGTACAGCATTGTGTAACATGTTCCGCGTTGGGAATGATTGTCAACGTGACGTGTGAAAACATGATAGCCTCTCGGATGTCATCCGCGACACTTGTTATAGTAAATTCCGGTAATCGTGAATGTTATCTAGCAACGTCATTATTTTAAACCAAATTGTGAACATCGCCAGTTGGAACATAACATGTACCAACAGATGCAAATTGTCGGTAAACAAATGGAATTCGATCTGTAGAATCTCTAAAGTAATCTGAGATACATTTTGTTGTAAATGTATGTGATCGTCTGTATTATTTAGCATTGTCCCGATGTTTTCATGTGAATTCTGCAAGTTACAAACTAGTAGATAGTAAAATGAGGCTTCTGAATCAGGTGGATTTATTTGTAACATCGAAACAACCAATTCGATAATTCTCTGTTATATCTTGTTTTTGACAAAGTATAATGCATTTCATAAATTAGTAGATAGTAAAACAGGATTTCAGGAAGAGGTTATTATATAGTAATGAGCTGTAACACGCTTTCTTTGGAAACTGTAGGTGCATGTGCCCTACCGTTCTTCCCCATACGATTCTTTTCCATCCGATTCTTTCCCACAATTGATCTTCACGAAACATGAATGTGACTATCTGAAGTAATAAAAAGCGACAGATTCAGTGATTGAAGATTCGAGTCCGTTGATTTATTGATGTAACCGCGGTCATTTTTGACAATCTTATCTGGGAATTGCACAATACACAATCACCACATTTGCTACAAATCTTCACTGCAGTTTATTGACATAGTCTATAACGGCCTTAGCTGCTTTTCTGCCCATATCCACTGCGTTGTGAACAGTTGAGTGCATCCAGATACGGGTATGCTCACCGGCAAAAAATAGCGGTTTTTCAGCTTTTCGTAGGATACCCCAGTCCCTCCTAGTGGTGCCTGGAAGAAAATATTACAACAATTATATCAAATCCAGCATACTCGTTCACCCGAATTGACTGACATGTTGTGTTGTATCCATCCGACTCACCAAGACCGTGTTCTGTCTGATCGAGAATGTACAGACCGTTTCTGTCCGCTATCTACCCGAGGCCTGAGGAATTGGTTCATTTAACACGTAAACAGGACTAGTGTCTTAATGTCAAGGCAACGCCGAGGATTTGAATAACTATCATCTGTAATGAGAACCATTGGATTTTTGGTGGAATACGTATGATGGTGACTTCACTGTAAATTCATTACACCATATTCGAGTGTCACTCTATCAAGCGCAAAACAATTTTATTTTATCTATATCCTCTCGTCTTTGGTAGTAGGATTAGAGAAATGATATTTCATAGCTGATGTTCCCACAGAGAACGATTAACGTATTCGGAAGAACTGAAAACATGAGGAAATGTAATTCTGTCACGAGGAAATTCATGAAAATTTTGAACAAGAAATATCTTCAAAAAATGATGGACGACAAATTTTAAATTGGCAATGTGCAGAATGCTTAATTTGCCTAATAACAGCAGATTTTACAGGTGTAACTATTTGTATCTACCTACCATTCGGTATTATTTCTTCCTCAACGAGTAAAGAACTGCCACTATATCAATGATCCATATCGAGGATCGATAAAATTTGTCCGAGTGCATGGGTGCGTACTTTGAAGAAGTTAGCTCGGCCTGGGGGTGTATTCTACGGCAATCATTGGTGAAAACTGGGAACGTTGGATCTAGACATTATTGATAGCGAATTATAATGTGAGAACACTGTTGTCCCATACACAGGCAATATTCAATAATTTAGCTTTGAGATTATCTGCAAATGCGTTCACAAATTCGCCCAAGATTTCTTTTCAGCATCCGGAGGCTAGACTCATGTTTCCACACTTGTACCAAGATGATGCAACAACTAACCATAGAGCTACCACTTCGCGCATTATAGGCGCTGATCTCGCATGCTTGCTTCGAGTAGTCCATGTATGACACATCTGTGGAGAGAGAGAGCAAGACCAAAATGATTGCATTGTATTATCCCCTCCTCCACAGTCAACCCAAGCTGGGAGAGCCGCATTGGGCACGTTCATATCACACTCTTGTACGCTCGCTCTGGTACAATGCCAATCTACCATTTGAGAAATTGTCCTTGTGTGGCGTCCTTCTTCGGCATATAGACGTATTGAGTGTCTCCGAGAAAGATTTAGGTTCACAGTCGAAGATGGTCGGGAGTAGCTTGTTTTAGGTCGGTGAGCCGATTAGTATATAGCCGTACTGGAGTGTGTGAGGGGAAGGGGTGGTCAACGCATCACTTGCCGCGCAAAATGGATGCGCCTGGTCTATTTTTGTCTCGCCAGATGCAACAGTTGAGTAGTGTATCGCAAGTTTTCAAACACCATCAGGTAGTGAGCATTCAAATTGATACTCTGAAGTTCCTTGTTCTTATTAAACAAATTCTGCCGAAGAAGATTATGCTGGCCCGACGTTGCTGACTATCTTTTATAAAGAACCACAAGACTCGAGCATTGAATGCGACAATCATGCTGTCGGTGCGTTGGATGAGCTTCTGGACGAACTGCGTCTTGCCCGACCCCGTCGGATAAACTATGAGCCAAGTGAACGGATGATGCCATCGGGGATCCATTTACTGGTGTGGTAAATTGCTCTCGTAAATCTGAAACGGGCCAACAGGGATGAATGGCTTTTACTCTTTTGGGTCGGGTGCGTAATAGGTACCGTGGCAGATGGGGGTCTGTCGTGTAGTAGGTTCTGTGGTAAGCTGGGTCTGTGGCTTGGTATGTACCATACTAGGCTACGTCTGTACCCGATGGAGCCTGCTGGTCGGACGGGCGGTCGCTCGGCGTGTGACCTGGCCGGTGAGCGTGTTGTTCCCCCACTTGACCTGCCGTCACAGGCGGAAAGGGTCTAGGTTGATTGAGTAGCGAGATGACGGTGGCCACGTAGAAGTAGAACCTACGAATTAAACGAACTTGTCCAGTCTTGCCAGTTGACGAAGTGATACGTCTTGCTTCGGCGTCGCTCAGGATGCATTCCATACTGAGGTACAGTGGATACCTTCACGGACGAACTCCACGTCGTAAAACGTAGCTTCAAGGGGTTCCCCGTTAAGACCTTTCAGCTAATAAACCATGGGTTGACGGAGTAGGCGCCGCGTGATCGCAAAATGTGCCTCGCTCCAGTTGGGAATATACGATTTTGGGAATACCCGAAAGTAACCCTCGACCAGCTGGGGATGATATCGAAGAAACGCCCTATATTCTTATCGGTGAAATATTTGTACATCGGCCATTCGAAGATGTGATTGAACCTTTCGACGACCGTCTCGTTGTACGTGTGAACGAAGAACACGTTTTTGCTTTTCAAAAACTGGTTTTCAGGAATTCTATTCCTTCAAATGTCTGTAAGTAAAAAGGGTTCGCGTCCGGTCTTAAAGATCTGCTTGAATGCGTTGCGGAGATTCTCTCTCGATTTCGTGCGTATGGGCATATTTGTCCCAGACGATGACTCGGTTCCGTGGAGATTACAACACATATAAGGGAAGTGGGAAGAGGTGCCGACATACTGACAGAGCCACATGACTTCACAGTATAGCCTTTCGGTTAACCTATTCTAAAGCACATACCAAGAATCTAACGATTCGTGATATGTGTTTATTGTGCCTGTTCATGTGGCAACTTGGATGATATGACCACACGGCCCCAAGCACCGGCATAAGCGGTATTAGATACAAATCTAGAGAGCTATGATGAAAAGGCTCCGACAACTCGTATATTGGTAATTGGTGAGCTGTTTCGCTGTGACAACTCGTACACTGGGAATTGGTGAGCTGTATCGTCGTCAGATGAAAATGACGGCATTTAACACAAAAGACTAGTGTGTAAGGCCCGATGTCGACCCAGCATCAACTTCCCACAAATGCCAACATATATCAAAGACCTAAAGGTCCGTACAGGGGGCGGGCCTTGGAGACGAAACGTCCACCAGCAGAATCTCGCCATATACAGGTAAAAATTACAACACATATAAGGGAAGTGGGAAGAGGTACCGACATACTGACAGGGCCACATGACTTCACAGTATAGCCTTTCGGTTAACCTATTCTAAAGCACATACCAAGAATCTAACGATTCGTGATATGTGTTGTATCTCAGGTACGCTTTTATTGTACCTGTTCGTGTGGCAACTTGGATGATATGGCCACACGGCCCCTAGCACCGGCATACGCGGTATTAGATACAAATCTAGAGAGCTATGATGGAAAGGCTCTGACAACTCGTATATTGGTAATTGGTGAGCTGTTTCGCTGTGACAACTCGTACATTGGGAATTGGTGAGCTGTATCGTCGTCAGATGAAAATGACGGCATTAAATACAGAAGATTAGTCTGTAAGGCCCGATGTCGACCCAGCATCAACTTCGCACAAATGCCAACATATATCAAAGACCAAAAGGTCTGTATAGGGGGCGGGCCTCGGGGACGAAACGTCCACCAGCAGAATCTCGCCATATACAGGTAAAAATTACAACACATATGAGGGAAGTGGGAAGAGGTGCCGACATACTGACAGAGCCACAAGACTTCACAGTACAGCCTTTCGGTTAACCTATTCTAAAGCACATACCAAGAATCTAGCGATTCGTGATATGTGTTGTATCTCAGGTACGCTTTTATTGTACCTGTTCACGTGGCAACTTGGATATGACCACACGGCCCCTAGCACCGACTTAAGCGATATTAGATACAAATCTAGAGAGCTATGATGAAAAGGCTCTGACAACTCGTATATTGGTAATTGGTGAGCTGTTTCGCTGTGACAACTCGTATACTGGGAATTGGTGAGCTGTATCGTCGTCAGATGAAAATGACTGTATTTAACACAAAAGACTAGTCTGTAAGGCCCGATGTCGACCCAGCATCAACTTCCCACAAATGCCAACATATATCAAAGACCAAAAGGTCTGTACAGCGGGCGAGCCTCGGGGACGAAACGTCCACCAGTAGAATCTCGTCATATACAGGTAAAACTTACAACACATATAAGGGAAGTGGGAAGAGGTGCCGACATACTGACAGAGCCACATGACTTCACAGTCTAGCCTTTCGGTTAAACTATTCTAAAGCACATTCCAAGAATCTAACGATTCGTGATATGTGTTGTCACGAGTCATCGAGTCACTCGATGTAATCTTTGAATGGTCCTCGACCAGCACGTCGTCCGCCTCTGGCACGTCCTTATCGAACACCGCCCATAGATCGGGATTCAAGGTGAAATGCATTGCGGATCCATTTGAGCGAAAAGAGGCCACAGCGGACGTAGACAACGTGACCCAAGTGTTGTCATCCAGTTCGCGACGCAGCACCCGTTTGAATTTTTGACGACTCCGAGACAGCCTGTAGGAGAAGAGCACGCACGACATGCACCGTCATCCTGAAGTGGACCGCACTCTCTCCAGAACCACAACTGAACAGGTAGCCCGAGCGTGAGACTTTTGTAGTAACCCTAGAAGCGTTCCCCGCAAGGCGCACCTGAACATTGAACATTCAGAGTCTATTGGCAGTGAAGTGCGTAGTCCATCGATGGACTTAACTCTACGTGGCTCCTCTGATTAGGTAACTTCACAGGCGGTGCACTCCATGTTAACTTCACGAGTCGTGTCACGTGACCTCAGGGTTACAACCCATACACACCCTGAACTGTCTCTACTACGCCTCAACTGTGCATGCACATGCACAGACCTAATATCCCCTGTTAATCTACAGCGTACTGTCATCAACAATCCACGCTTGTATTACATACGAGTGTAATGTCAGTTTGTTCGCATTGAGTCCGGTTACATTCACCCCGCCCATCACCTGACCGGAAGTGATGGCAGGATTGCTTCAACAATACAGAACAAAAGGAAATACAAGGCACACTTTGAAGATACGAAGATTATTCGTTGATCAGCTTAACCTAGATGAACATCAGATGAACATCAGATTAAGAAAGCACTTACCAACAGTGGGGAATGAGTAGACACCTCTGGAATATGGATCCGCTAACCACCTGGTCCGGGCCATCCTAACCACGGAGGCGGTGTCAACGCCACTACCGGATACCGTCCGCAGTCGACTGAGAGCTGCAACGACAAATATAATTATATAGAATCCCAGTATATCAACGATATTTTTCAGTTTTGAAACAGTTGATTTGTAAATTCCATATTTCTTGAATTATGAAGTTCGGTATTTTCATTGGCTTATGGAGATAATTGGAAGAAAATCTGACCAATTACAGAGTTCCTGCAGAACACCTGCCCAATCACAGAGTTCTTGTAGAACATCTGATCGATCACGGATTTTCTGTAGAACATTTGACCAATCACAGAGTTCCTATAGAACATCTGACCAATTACAGAGTTCCTGTAGAACATCTGACCAATCACAGAGTTTCTGTAGCACCTCTGACCTATCACAGCGTGCCTGTAGAATATCTGAACAATCACAAATTTCCTGTAGAACA
Organism: Hanleya hanleyi; assembly: GCA_036873755.1. Taxonomy (NCBI): domain Eukaryota; kingdom Metazoa; phylum Mollusca; class Polyplacophora; order Lepidopleurida; family Hanleyidae; genus Hanleya; species Hanleya hanleyi. Next base: position 9,487 of record JAVTVY010056814.1, on the reverse strand, counting down.
TCTGATCGATCACAGATTTTCTCTAGAACATTTGACCAATCACAGAGTTCCCGTAGAACAATTGATCAATCACATAATTCCTGTAGAACATCTGACCAATCACAGAGTACCTGCAGAACATCTGATCAATCATATAGTTCCTGTAGAACATCTGACCAATCACATAGTACCTGTAGAACATCTGACCAATGACAGTGTTTCTGTAGAACATCTGATCAATCACAGAGTTCCTGTAGAACATCTGACCAATCACAGTGTTTCTATAGAACATCTGATCAATCACAGAGATCCTGTAGAACATCTGATCAATCACATATTTCTTGTAGAACATCTGACCAATCACAGAGTACCTGTAGAACATATGACCAATCACAGAGTGTCTACAGAACATCTGATCAATCAGAGTTCCTGCAGAACATCTGACCAATCACCGAGTTCCTGTAGCACATCTGACCAATCACAGAATACCTGTAGAACATCTGACCAATCACAGAGTTCCTGTAGAACATCTGATCAATTGCAGAGTTCCTGTAGAATATCTGACCAATCACAGAGTTCCTTTAGCACATCTGACCAATCACAGAGTGCATGTAGAAAATTTGATCAATCACAGAGTACCTGTAAAACATCTGACCAATCACAGATTTTCTGTAAAACATCTGACCAATCACAGAGTGCATGTAGAACATTTGATCAATCACAGAGTTCCTGTAGAACATCTGACCAATCACAGAGTTCCTTTAGCACATTTGACCAATCACAGAGTTCCTTTAGCACATCTGATCAATCGCAGAGTTCCTGTAGAACATCTGATCAATCGCAGAGGTCCTGTAGAACATCTGACCAATCATAGATTTCTTTTGGCACATCTGACCAATCACAGAGTTACTGTAGCACATCTGACCAATCACAGAATACCTGTAGAAAATCTGACCAATCACAGAGTTTCTGTAAAACATCTGACCAATCACAGAGTTCCTGTAAAACATCTGATCAATCACAAATTTTCTCCAGGACATCTGATCAACCACAGAGTTCCTGCAGAACATTTGACCAACCACAGAGTTCCTGTAGAATGGTTGTTAAAACCATTGTCATCTTCCCCATGGACTTATGGGACCAACTAATAGAACGGGTTGAATGCTTAATACAAACTAGTTATTTCCACTGAGATCAGGTCGAGGGTTCCTTCTACTAAACTTGGTTAGATGAAGACGAGAATAAGGCGGACATACCGATACACAGACAACTATCAAAATCCCACCAGTCTTCGAGAGTCACGAGACTTGCACCGACAGAATTTCCTTCCAGATGGTACTTACTTCCGACATACACGTGAATTCTTGGGCTTAATGGTTGGTGCATCAGGAAAATTCTTAAACTTGGACATAAATTAAATGCAAAATTAATAGGGTGGTGGAAAACGATGCCGGTGTAATGACAAGGAATCATATGACCCACAGACAAATATACTAATTCCACATTTCTAAAAACAACACAAGAACCAAAAGTGATCCCTTTGATGATTTGTATCTCAAATGCATTTCTGGTGAATTATTGTGAATATTCAAGAACAATTCGTGAATCTCCAGGGAATCTCTTTTTCAACGGATATGCCCTATCGTTATAACCTATGCATAAATTCCGAGGAAAGTCAAAGACAGTAAAATCTACTCATCATTATGTGGTAAGGTCATCCTTTGACATTTACAGATTGTCGGATGTTTCATGGTCGTTATCAGCGTCAAACACCATGGTATGATTGACAAAAGTCCCGCTAGTTCATTAATCGAGATATCGTCCCATTCTGTTAGAAGGTAACTTCTGTTGCCAGTTACTTCTAGCACATAGAGTGAAATCTCTTGTCGCCATGTTGTAGCCCTATTTCTCTAACCACATGGTATTTGTGACCAACATCCGAACAGGGTTGCCTCCCATCATTTACGTAAGTTATACCGAAATGGCACAAGAGGAAACAGCCCGGTTTGGAGGTTGATTTGAGGTTCAAATCTTGAGGCTGAGAAACCTGTAGTCTTGATTTGTAAAGCCTGTTTCCCACTGGAGTTCGACATCTAGGTTAAGTTAAATGTAAGTGTATAATCACACTACAGCCCAACGTGATCGTCAGTGATCAATATCGGATGAGCGGTTTGATACTACGGTTGTTGGCTTAATTTGCTCTTCACACATGCGATATAAGGGGTTATGTTTGACATCTTTACAATAGTTGAGACTTTCCCAAGAAAAGTTACATTCATAACTTACCAAGTTCTTTCAGTTCATCATCGCTCCAGTCTTCGCTTTCCTTTCCGAAATAGCTGACTGCGAACGTCATGAGTACAGGTCGACGGACTACGGGATAGAAATTGAGGAACGTGGAGGATTTCCCGCGATCAGCTGGGGAATTGAGAGCGATTTCAATGGTAGGTTCGTCGACTGGCCAGAAAACTCTGTCGAACTCCAAAATCAACTTGTTAATCACGCCGAATCCTGGATAGAAACGATAGAACATTCAAAAACGTCAGTATGGTGGCAACTGTACCATGGTTGAGTGGAAATTTATTCAACTCAAGGTGAGACATATTCACTCAAGTTAAATATGTTAAAAAATCACTGAAGTTGAAAGATCAATTCAAAAGGCAAATTGCATGCTTTCGCTCAAGAAGAATGTAATTTCACTCCAGTGAAGAGGATATTTTAACTTCAGATTCACTCGACCGTTCTAGAGCTTAGCCGAAACATGGTAGTACCAATGCCCAACAGAGACAACTCAAGGTATTGATGAAACTTGCATGTCTGACCTTGTAATTGCACTGGACATTTTATCATTTAATTTGGTTTGTCCCTCCTATACATACCAAGTCTTTTGATAGCCTCAATTTTCTTCCTTGGTAAATCTGGAATGAAATCCACAACATCCGCCTTCAACACTCCAAGAGGGAGTGTAACAATTGCCGCATCCCCTCGGTACACAGAACCATCCCTACAAGTGACGTTGACCCCGCTACCAGGCCTCCATTTGATCTTTGTGACCTCTTTACCCAGACTTATATCCAATGGCGTTTCGTTAGAATTTCCGTCAACCAGTCTGTAGAGAGAATATTTCATGTAGATAAGCACTCTAGGTTTTTTTGATCTGATCAAATGACGTCACTACCGCGTTGGGTCTTGAATGACGTCATCGCGACATAATTACACCGTAATTTTAATATCTGAGGAAATTAGATATTTGAGGCATATCAATCGTAATCTCCCTCGCTTCGACCATATATGCTTCAAATTTGTGTTTATGTTTAGTTTCCAATCACAGCGTTAATATCATTGCAACCATTGTTGCTGTCATTCGGCCTCTGTTTTATCATCAGATTTAAAATTGACAGAAATTCATGTAGCATCTTCCATCCTTACAACATGCATCCTGCATGATCTATTCTTTGCGATTACAGGAGGTGGGCCTACATGTCACATACCTCTGCAGCATTGCGCCATATCCTCTAAGCGGTACCATGTCGGTGGACTCCCTGCCGCCATAACCTGCATTCTGTAATCGAGCGCTCACATTTTCGAGAGGTGAGCCATAATCGAACTCTACGATGGAGACGAGAAGTTGAGATAACGGATCATCGATGAGGGACCATTGATTAGCTCTCCTCAAGGCTTCTCTCACGGACATATCATTCTTGTACTTTTTAGACAAGACGTAGCTCGCGTCAAAAGCCTGGAATTATAATATTACAATCTTAATAAATTTAATATTCAATCAACGCTTCCCAATCTGTATCTGATCTTCCTGTCTGCAATCGAATTTCGCATTAAGTAATCTCACCTCATATATATTTCATAGATTTATGGCACATGACTATGGAGTCTGTGCATTTGGACTAATCGACAAGGACGAGGATGACCAACTTGTCCATTTCCCCCAGATATTAGCTCATTCAACGTTTATAGGATAATATTTTTTAAGATTGGATAATATTATTAAATAGATTTAATATATTTACCGAGGGCACAACCTTTGTCAAAATAGGTTTGTACAATGAGGAGATAATATCTCATTTGAAACCGCAAGGTGAAGACGGAGGGAACATCATTTCCGGCCTGAAAATCCATCATTCCCAAATTAATACCCGCGCAACCCAAATTGGCAGAATAAGCGGGAGAATACCCAGATGTCAAAATAAAAGACATAGAACCAATAAAACATAATTCCGTAGTTATATACGATATATGACAGAAACAACCAATCATCAGGAACTCATCCGCATCCAAAAAACATTCCTTCGATAAAGAGATAAATTATCCATCCAAAAGTAGTCCCCAAACTCCCCAAACCACCATTCCCAACGGAAGACAGACACATTACGTTCAACCTAATTGACGCGATAAAGGTTGAAGAACCCTTATTTTGGAAGAGAAAACGGAGACCACGTCATTTCCAAGACAGGACGGGATTACATCATTGCCAAGGGAGGACATCATTGCCAAGGGAGGAAAGAAAGCACGTTGTTGCCAAGGGAAGACAGGGAACACAACGAACGGGACCACACCATTGCCAACGAAGGACAGAAACCCCGTTATTGTCAAGGCAAGACAGCGACCAGATCGTTGCCAAAGAAAGACAGAGACTATATCATTGACAAGAAAAGACGGAGACAATATCGTTGACAAGGGTGTTGAGGAACACATTACTTCCAAAGGAGGACGGAGACCACATCGTTGCCAAGGGAGAATGAAACCCACATCATTGCCAAGGAAGGACGAGAACCACAGCATTGCCAAGGGAGGACGAGAACCACACCATTGCCAAGGAAGGAAGAGAACGACATCATTGCCAAGGCATGACCAGGGCCACATTACTGCCAAGGGATGACGACGACCACATCATTGCCAAGGGAGGATGAGGCCCCATCAATGCCATCGAAGGACGGGAATCACGTTATTCTCAAGGGAAACGACGACCACATTGTCACCAAGGGAGGACGGGGTCCACAACATAACCAAGGAAAGATGGATACCACATCCTTGTCAATATATTGTTGCCAAGGGAGGACAGAGACCGCATCACTGCCAAAGGAGAACAGAGACCACATCGTTGCCAATGGAGGACAGGGAAAACATCATTGCTATAAGACAAGGGAGAGACCACACTTCTGACAAGACAGGACAGGGACCAGACCATTAACAGGTGAGAACGGCGTCCACACCTTTGACAACAATGGACGAAGATGATATCATTACCAAGGAAGGACAGAAACCAGGTCATGCAAGCGCCTAGTCCGTCACTCATAATTCAGCCGTCGTCCATTATAGAATATCCGCGTCCGTAATCCAAAGACCTATTCCATATTCATATAACAGTATTAGTACCAAATTCAAAAAGTATCGCTGATCAGTATTCTTAATCCATAATAATCGTTGTAAAGTCGTTATCTAGAGGACTATAGATTGGCGCATTCCCAAGAGAGGACGCGAAGAGAGCGCAAGACTGGGAAATGTAATTCTCGTTCAAGAGAATACTTGTTAGTCGTTATTGTCAGAGAAACCATTAAAATGAAATATAGCAAATGCGTCCACTCAAGCTGTCAATTGCAAACATTTTTAGTCATAGGAAGCACTCTCATCGTTATACAATTTCAGGTATATCAACAGCAAATAACGCAAATGTCTCAATGTCATCATCTAAAGTTTGACTGAATTTTGCTCTGTGAACGTTGGGAATCGGAATTCCGGTCACCTGGTTTCAGCAGGCTAAACATTACACCACGGAACAAAGTGACAAAGTTTGAGATTGTGTTATGGGGGGCTACTACGATATATGGAGTTCAACTATTTGTTCGAGATTTACCTCGTCGATTGGTGTTGTGAAAGTCGCCACCGCAGTTCAACCTTTGAGGATTGAAATTCCACAAAAATTATTGTCGAAAGTCAATCAGGCTTGTATTATTTGAATTACAAAGAAAACCAGCGACTGCCGAGAAAATTGTTTAATACTCTTTTAACCCTACCTCTTTTAATCTCTGCTGCTCCGAAACGACAAAACCGAGGAGGCTGAAACTTGGTGACTTTTAAGCTTATCATATTGGGGTCATTTTGAGCCTATTTTCAGATACCCCGGGGCAGAGAATCATGGGTAAATTCAAAATGGCGACCATGTGGTATCCGCGAAAGTCGTGTTTTTCAACCTTTTCGCTCTATTTCTTCACATTTTCTTTTCTTAAAAGGCCTTGAAAGTATTTTATTTATGCAAAACTAATTATTCTATATTTTATTTGATTTTTTCCGAGAGAAAAATCGGAAAAATGAAAATTTTGAAAAATCGACCCCCAAAAGGCCGAAAAATGGCTTCCGAGAAGATGACGTCACTGTGACGTAATCATGGCGGCCATCTTGGATTTTTTTACCTTTCCCGGTAGAGCTTGAACCAAAGATACTGTGTGGTAAGTTTCAACGCTCTAGCCTTAGGGGTAGAGAAAATATATAGGGGGGAGCACTTTCCGGCCCCCCCCCCCCCAGGCTGCGATACACCCCAAATCGCCCAGGCCAGATAGGGTTAAAGGAGACAAAGGCCTATTACTTGTAAAAGGTCAAGATACCCCTGGATGGATTGTCTAGTTTATATGGTTCAACTCATACCCCATAACCCTAATCCTATCTCTGACATTGGGGATTGGGGGTGGGTGCAGATCAGCCTTGTACACCGGCTGGGATTCGAATCTATGTCGCCTGGTTTGAAGTCAGCTAGCAAATCTTTGACGAGCAAGCTCAGTGAGGGGTCACTAGGTGTGAGAGTGACCCAGTGATATCTTTGAGTGTAAAAAGGAGGCTGTCAGCTCCCAAGAACCGTGATTTCCTCTATCAGAGCGTGTTTAAGCCTTTACTATGTCTCACCTCTTCCACCCGTTCACTCGCCCGATTGTAGCGAGTAAAAGTGTAAGGACGTCCATCTTGCTCCCGCACTACTATCCCATCATCCCAAATATGCTCGGTCACCGGAAATTTAAACTTTCGATGAAGCTGCATCACAGAATTGTATGCACCGTAATCGTGGATGAAACTCGCGCCCAAATCTGCCTCCGGTCCTGAGTTGATGAAAGACAAATAGTGAACACATGTAATCGAGGGAGATAATGTTCAAAAGCTTTGATATTTTGGAAGAGGTTATATATTCTCTATTTAACAAATTTAGCACTAGTGTAAACCAGGCTGTTGAAGTGAAGAAGTCAGAAAAGAGGAAACGATATTATTAGCAACAAAAGAGTGGCTGTAGTTATTGCGATGTAGTTGCACCGGATAAAATATGTGCACCCACCCTTAGCATTGGGGAAGTCGGCGAAATTCGTCCATATACGTCCTCCATATCTATCTGACCTTGCTTCGAGCACGATGACGTTACACCCGCCATGATTGGTCAGCTTTCTAGCGGCGGACAGTCCTGAAGCTCCTGCCCCGATCACGATGACATCATGTGGTTTTTCAGAACCGCTGGTCAAGACCACCAGCGAACACAAGATGACGGAACAAATAATTTCCATATCTGTAATTCAATGAATAATGAATTGAGGTGAAAATATAGCTTCCTCGTGGATGAAGGACTGGACATTCGGGGAGTATTGAATACAAAACTTGGTCAGCCTCAAATCTAAAGTATTGACTTACTCATAATATATTTCAGGATACGTTTGGGGTTTTCCGTCAGATAGCTGAAAAGTGTCAGCCTAACATGGATTACAGCAGCTGATAGTTCCAGTATGGTCATCCGTTCTATTGGTACCAATCTTGACTTACTAGTAAGGAGAGCGCAGTGGACTTGGATGGAGGAATTCACCAACCTGGGGTATGATACTGCCCCATATCCTTCAATAGACGCATCTGAGTAATGGTGTAATTGACATTACGATCTCTGCAAAGTCTGAGGGAACCATGCAACGAGGAATTGCACACTTCTCCAACTTGGGCAAATCTTCAGTTCACTGGAACCCTTAAGATCTGCGGTTCAGTGGTTCATCTGACAGTTTGTGGGCCTTACCTTTACACTGAATATGTTCTTCGCTTGCAGGATCAGGGGACTCATAAACCCGAGCGGGTCATACACAGAGCCAATAATACTCATTAGCCCTCTTCTATTGTTCGGCTTGTCCTTTGGTATTATCTTCAATCCAAACTGGTCATCCTCATTGTTACACAAGACACCAAGAGCTCGTTCCATAGGCATTGTCCCTTTCCCCATGTCCAGATTTTTAACAACCTTTTTCCTCTGTTTCATCGCAATAAACTCCAACACTTTCCGACTGTGGCTAATCCACTTATTAATTTGAACTACCATCAGAGCTGCTGTACATGGTGAATTGCTTCATCGTCGGTAGGCAAAGACTTGAGACAATAATCAACATAGGAATTCTCATGACAATTTGTACGATCTCGCGGTCATGATGACCTGGGTTGTCTTATGCTGTGCCCTTTAGTGCATAATTTGTACAACTGCGGCTCCAAACACCACCAAACAGATGATCAGTTATGCGGTACACATCCGGCATTTTATTCACATCGCCGTCGGACCACCACAGATACCGCAAATGGTCGCGATCACACTCCGGTACATTCGCTTGATGGAACAACGCTTCTATGTCTCCTATAATACCTGTCTGTTCCTTTCGGAAGCGCAGCAGCACACCGATAAGCTTGCTTGCCAAAGGACCCTGCAAAACCTGATCTTTAAGACTGGTGCCACAGTAGTATACAAAGAGTGATCTGGCAATGTTTTCACCCGGATGTAACTCTGACGTCACAATTAGTGGTATGTAAGCGTGATTGTGATTGGCTGGTGAGGAGTGGGAGGCGTGGTCTGTGTGTGGTGGGAGGTGGGACCAAGATGGCGGCCAGTTTTTGTGTCGTGTGTGGTGTGGGTACAAGATGGCGGCCAGTTTTTGTGTCGTGTGGTGTGGGTACAAGATGGCGTCCAGTTTTTGTGTCGTGGGAGGTGTGGGTACAAGATGGCGGCCTGTTTTTGTGTCGTGTGGTGTGGGTACAAGATGGCGGCCAGTTTTTGTGTCGTGGGAGGTGTGGGTACAAGATGGCGGCCCGTTTTTGTGTCGTGTGGTGTGGGTACAAGATGGCGGCCAGTTTTTGTGTCGTGATGTGGTGGGAGGTGGGACCTAGATGGCGGCCCGTTTTTGTGTCGTGTGTGGTAGGAGGTGGGTCCAAGATGGCGGCCCGTTTTTATGTCGTGTGGTGGGAGGTGGGTACAAGATGGCGGCCTGTTTTTGTGTCGTGTGTGAGTGTGGGTACAAGATGGCGGCCAGTTTTTGTGTCGTGTGTGAGTGTGGGTACAAGATGGCGGCCAGTTTTTGTGTCGTGAGTGTGGGTACAAGATGGCGGCCAGTTTTTGTGTCGTGTGTGAGTGTGGGTACAAGATGGCGGCCAGTTTTTGTGTCGTTGGGAGGTGGGTACAAGATGGCGGCGGGTTTTTGTGTCGTGTGGTGGGAGG
>JAVTVY010056813.1:0-30706 GCA_036873755.1 Hanleya hanleyi | reverse complement strand
AACTTGATACAACACCATAACCCCAAGAGAAAATGATCTTGTATTATAATATTATGCCGGCATGAGGATGTGCAAGATAATATTCTCAACTGTTTTTCTGGGGTTTTTTTTCCTTTCAACTTTACGACCTGAAAATGGCATTTGGCAGCAGTAAAAAAAAATAAATGAAACACTCCATTAAGATTACAGGTTGAAGGTAATGGATGACCTCAATCTCACTGGGATGACCTCAGCTTTTGACGAGGTCATCCAGTGGATGACCTGGAAATTTGGAACATTTTGACCCCTGCTTTTATGGTGGTTGCTTTAAAACTGCACCAGTCAACTTATCTAACTACATTACAACAAAATGACTACACCAACAGAATCACTGGCATGACACCAACAGATAATGAGAATAATTATAGGTCATGACATGTAGCGATAAAAAAATTTAACCTGAAAGTAATACAAATTTTAGTGACTTTTTGTACTAAAAACGTGACATGAATAAATAATTAATTCATCTCAGAGCATAAGAGTTGAAAACTATTGAAATTTATTGAACTATTGCATATTTCTTTGAAAAACTACTGCATTTTGATAATGAATTTGTACAGTTCAATTCTGGCTTTGTCAAACAGGTCTTCGCGTAATTTATTGACAGGGGTAACGAACTTTACAATTTCGGTCAAACAGGTGGTCAATGAATAGTGTCTGTGGTACAATTTCCAATGAGATATCAGAATTTGTTTACTATTCCAGCTTATATCTCTGACCAAACGAGAAACTCCAATTACGCTTGGAACTTTCACAGAAATTACTGTTTCACGTATTTATAGCACCAAGATTTATCGTCTTGCTGTTGGTCAATGTTATGTTCGTTACTTCTTTGCCCAGCGACTGCTGAGAAATCCTTCACACTCATTTCGTAACACGGGAATATATGCTGCGCATGAACTGGCGACGTAACCATTTCTTCTGCACCGGACTTCTCCCGTAAACTTCAGTGAAATCCCGATGTGAACCATGAGTTGTGCTGTCGGTCAAACTTTTGTCACATGGTTAGATTCGTGACCATTTTTATATTGTTATGTTATGTTCGGTATTATTTATCATTTTAGAAGAAGACTGCCATTCATCCCACGTATAAATAAATCAGTATTGTCGCTAACAACGATCAAGATAAAAATCAAATGTCAGTGTTGTCGAGTTCACTTAAATTTCCGATAGGTGGATTTTCTCCCTACATTGGCTATACATGAACTTTACAGTGGACCGACAATTGCCATGTCCATCGCGTGTTCGTTATTCCTGGGCACTTGCTACCTTTGTGACAGGGTGGACGGGCGAAGGTGGCATTTACTGTTGAGTATAAGAGAGAATTATTGTGGGGGCAAATGTTGTTGGTCAAAAAAAAAAAAAAAAAATTGTGGTATTATTAGTTACGTCCAATGGTATGAGGCGCCGTTTGTCACTTTCTGATTTAATCTAGTGATTTATAAATATCGGGTATTTAGCAGTCGGATATATAAATATCGGGTATTTAGCAGTCGGATATATAAATTTGCAAAAAATGAGCGTGAAATAAACACCAAGTTCAGTCAATTTTAAATCCTATATCAGCGAATAAAATCCGAGAAAAATTTATAAATATCTATTTTGGATTTCAAGATATATATATCTCTCGTTGTGTTATTTCTGGGATATAAATTTCTCCACCATATATATATATATTCCTGATCAAGGATTTCTTATTTATATATTCAAAGTAACGTATCTTACTGATATATAAATATTTAAAAATGTGTAGTTGGGTATATATATATCCATCTTCATCTAACTCCGGATTTACAAATACTGAACTGAGAAAGTCTCATATATAGATATCCCAGTTATAATATGCTAATGAGTTGCGATACCGTTTACCGCAAAAATGATGATGTCACACTAAGCCTCTTCAAGTGTACCAAGGGTCGGCAAACACCGCTCAATCATTCCGCAGATTCTCATGTGGGGTATTGTAAACACACCGTCTAATTTGTGGGTCATCTGTGAATATTATCGGGCAAATTCATTCAGGTACTTCTTACTTTTAACCAGTGTTATTCGCAGAAGCACAGAATTTATAGAAAGCTATTATTATTAGTATTCATTATGTCTTGCCCACGGATCACAAGGACTTTTGTCACCTGAAACACGAAATAGACAATATGATCTAAACCAACACCAAAACCGACGACGTCATCGGTTTTTGAGACTCATCAGCATACTATATTAGCATACTATAAATGGGATATCTATATATGAGACTTTCTCAGTTCAGTATTTGTAAACCCGGAGTTAGACGAAGACTGGATATATATATATATACCCAACAGCACATTTTGAAATATTTTTTTATATATCAGTAAGATACGTTACCTCGGATATATAAATAAGAAATCCTTTATCAGGAATATACATATATTTTGTTGAGGAATTTATATCCCAGAAATAACACAACGAGAGATATATATATCTTGAAATCTAATATAGGTATTTATAAATATTTCTCTGAGTTTATTCGCTGATATAGGATTTAAAATTGACTAAAGTCGATGTTTATTTCACGCTCATTTTATGCACATTTATATATCCGACTGCTAAATACCCGATATTTATAAATCAGTAGATTAAATTAGAAAGTGACAAACGGCGCCTCATACAATGGTAGATATTCAACCTGGCTCTAAAACGAACTTGACAGTTGACCAATGTCCATGTCTATCATGTTTTCACTATATTCTGGGCATTTATTTCATTTTGGATTAAGTTGGAGGGTGAGAGTGGCATTTACTGTTGAATGAAAAGTAAGTAAATAGTTGTGTGGGCAAAGTTCGTTGGGAAACAAAGTTGTTGTTCTTCTTAAGAATTTGATTGGTTACTGGTCCCAACTTCTAAAAGGCCTATCTACGAAAAAACTGATTATTACATTGTTTACATGTAACACAAAAAGTTTATTTAATGATGATTTCAGGTTAAGCATTTATTGCACAGCAAACTGGAATGTTTTATCCACTGCTTTGTCGTGTTATCAATCGTGAACACGTAACCCCCAAATGGGTTGATACTTGGTGTAAGAATGCACAAGACAAAGCGTACAATAGCCTATCTGAGCTCAACAATGCATCTAGACGTGACCCTTTTCAGCTGCACAAAAGCCTCAACAATGCGTTCTTACACCAAGTATCGACCCCCAAATGTCCCCCTGGCCTGGTAATAATTGAATCAAGCATCTGCGTCTATTAATAGCCTGTATACATGTAGCTTGGCTTGCGTGGGGCCAAACAAGGGGGCGTATATGCACAATGTGTTACTGCACACTCTAGCTAAGCCATCATAAAATAACCTTGTTTGATTGTAATGAATATATTCCAACATTTATCCAATGATTATGTATATAATGGCTACAATATATAAATGTGCATATTGTGATTTACCTGCAGTATGAATATAAAAATCCTTTGCTACATTGTATGTATGTTGAGGGAGCCAGTATTTCATTTCTTCAGATCTGCTACAATTCTCCCATACATTTTGACTGTAACACAAGAGCAGCTGGTATTTCATTTGAGCTGTCAGGAGCTTTGTGTACACAATATATGGTGAATCTGCTAGTCCCACGTGAGCCTCGCTGTCAGACTGTCACTCCATTAAATCACTGCAGTGAATATGGCCAATAATTATGTGCAAACCAGTCAGGACATTTGAGATCTTTAACAAGACTGGCACAATAAAGATAGTGCCACGGCCCTGTAGCTCATCTGTCTGTAACTGGAGAAAGTAGCTGTGATAAATTTTTACTAAAGAACTGCAATAGATGAGTTTCTAACTTGTGTTGTCCCCCCTGAACACTAAATGATCCATGCAGTTATTTCCTGAGATTTCAGGATAAAGTTTCATGGGAAATTCAAGATGCGGCCATATTGGATTTTCAAAATTAACCAGAAAAGGTATCTTGCACAACTGGATTACAAGGAGAACCTGTGTATCAACATCCATGCAGTAATATCCTGAGAATTCACGATAACAAAATTTCATGGGGAAATTCAAGATGGCCACCTGGTGGCCATATTCGATTTTCAAATCGGACAAGAAAAGGTATCTTGCTCAACTTGACCCCAAGGGGAACCTGTGAATCAAATTTGAGAAAGATATAGTTCCTGAGAAATCGCGATAACAAAGTTTCATGGAGAAATCCAAGATGGCCGCCTAGTGGCCATATTGGATAGTTGAATCAGAGCAGAAAAGGCATCTTGCACAACAAGACCCCAAGGGGAACCTTTGTACCGAAGTTGAGAAAGATCCAGGCAGTACTTCCAGATAAATCACGATAACGAAGTTTCATAGGAAAATACAAGATGGCTGCCTGGTGGCCATATTGGATTTCTGAATCGGACCACAAAAGTATCTTGCACACCTAGACCCCAAGGGGAACCTGTGTATCAAATTTGAGAAAGATCCATGCAGTACTTTCTGATAAATCATGATAACGAAGTTTCATAGGGAAATCCAAGATGGCCGCCTGGTGGCCATGTTGGATGTTCGAATCAGAGCTGAAAAGGTATCTTGCACAACTAGACCCCAAGGGGAACCTGTGTACCAAATTTGAGGAAGATCCACACAATAGTTCCTCAGAAAATCGCAATAACAATGTTTCATGGGAAAATCCAAGATGGCCGCCTGGTGGCCATATTAGATTTTTGAATCCGACCACAACAAGGTATCTTGCACAACTAGACCCCAAGAGGAAACAGTGTATCAAATTTGAGAAAGATCCATGCAGTAGTTACCGAAAAATAATGATGACAAGATTTCACTGGCAAATTCAAGATGGCCACCATGGCAGCCATATTTAAAATCGTATCAACATGGCATGAACAAATTCTGGTGTAGTCATTGGGGGGGACATGCATGCCAAGTTGCAGCTTAATCGGCCAAGCGGTTTCAGAGAAGAAGATCTTTACAGACGACGCACGATGGACAGTCAGGCCATGACATAAGCCCATCGGGCCGGACGGCCCAGATGAGCTAAAAATTCATTCCAGGTTTGACATGAAACAGCCATCCTGTCAAGAGTTATACAATCAGTCTGCATATGAAAAACTGATCCAACTGGCTCTGGCTAGTTTGAATAATAAGATTCCTCTGGACTGAATAACTCAATTGCTCAGCATTGGTTTCATGTAATCATTAATGACAGGATCAAAGAACCTCTCTTGAACTCTCTGCTGGAGTAACAATATTCTGGCCTAGTGCCAAAACCCGGCTGCAATATTGGAGACATTTACATATCAATGGACAAGTCCTGCATCTGGGGTATCAAAGGGGTTTATCTTTGCTTGGCTTCACCAACTGCATGGGAATTTGCCAGCTAATAGAGGTTCAAATGGGGATGTTCTGAAGAGCAAAGGTCGCTGATAATCTAACCTGGCTCATTCTTGCTGTCTTTCCCATGGATGCTAGCAAGTCATTTCTATCACACAGCTATGTAAACACAGTATATATACAAGGCATAATTTGATCTTAGCCAATATGCATTAATGACTAGGTAAGCCAATAAATTATGTCAGTCATGTTGGACCGATATTAAAATGAGTGTCATTTTCAGAAAGTGTGATTCAGGTGATACCATACACTCTACAAATGTTGTAACTCACATGGAAATATACAGTTATGAAACGGCTTCCATCAGTTCTGCTGTGGATTGCCAAGAAAATTATACCAATATTATCTTAAAATGACAGTCCTTATCCAAACTTCCTGACATGTAGAAATATTCAATGCACCATACTTTATTCATTTGTGTACAGTTTACTTAGTTCTTGCCAAATAAGCAGATTATGTATTGTTTTCATCAATTAGAGTGTGTATTGTATCACCTGAATCACACCATTTGTAGATCGCTTTTAAGTTATTGCTTCATTTCTGAAAATGACACCATTTTAATATCTGTCCAACCTGGCTTGACATAATTTACTGGCTTACCTATTCATAAATGCGTATTGGCTAAGATCACATTATGCCTTGTATATATACTGTGCGTATGGAGCTGTTTGTAACTTTGTTCACTGCTGAAGATGCTATAACTGATAGCGAAATATACAGAATGAAATTGTCATCCCTACTCGGAGTTGCTTTTCTTCTCTATTATTGGAAAATCATCAGTGGTTGCAATGGATTTCTTCGATTACATGTAGATATAGATGTAAAAAATGTGGCATGGGCAATATACCAGGTATGTAGAAGTTCCACTTCAAACATCTTTCTACTTTTTCAGTTCAAAAAATAATTATCAACATTTGTCAGTGTTTGTAACTATGCTGTCAAAATGCAACGTTCGGTATCAGCAATTTCACATCTCGAGTTTCAAAGGAATTCTGGGGACCTCCACACAAAAAAAAACAAAAAAAATGAGCATTAACTGAGTAATAACTTGTGATTTTAACGCAATAACGCATCCCCAGACATCTGGAAGCCCAGGGCTCCCCATGCCACTGGAGCCGAAATGCAACTGGTAACAGGATCAAATTACATGTATAATATCAGTACTAGAGAGAGAAATAGCACTGATTGTGGAAATGAAGTGTTTATTTTGTTAACACAAGCGGTCCACTTGTCCACTTACATAGAGTGCATTATGTAATAAGTCAACTATTACAATATGAGGCCTGAAAGGTGAAGCAGAATATAGTGTTACAGTATGTATATTTGACCAAAATGGCCTGACTTCAAGCTCCCTTGAATCCTTTCAATTCACCATACCTACCACACTGATGGCAGCTAGCAAAGACTGCATTTTAGTTATGTGTGTAAGCAGGGATTGATGTAGCCTAGATTTAGATATATTTAGCGGTCTATACCCTATTCCACATGATTATGCCAGCACTAACAACACCAATGTCCTTTCAATCCATTTTTGAACCATAATGTTAATAATGGTTAGCAATTGTAAAAAAGAATGTGTGATGAGATACATGGCAGTGTGACTAACGTCACAGGACCTACGAAGTACAGTAGGCATTAGGACTCGAACGCGAACTGAACTCTTGGAAATCCCCACCCCCAGTTGAAATCCTGCCTATATTAAGATGGGCACCGTCCAAGTCAGAATCGCCAGTGATTTTCATCAAAAATCACCAGAAATTTTCATCAAAAGTTGGTCAGCTCAGAACTTGTTGGTAACAGTCTCCTAATGCGCCTTTATTCCAAAATAAATAACATTCGCCGATTTAATTTTACAATTTTTTAATTAAAGGAAACAGATTGAATAATATAGGTTCAGTAGATTTCAAGCTTTACGTGTGAAAATACATTTACATCTCTTTAATGGTTTTCAGTGCCCTTGTACAGGATCAAAACAACTTTTTGAATCACATTATTTTCCCAACAATACAACAAATTTTTATATATAGTACTATAGTAGAAGGTAGCATTTATGTAGTTTACGGTAATTCAACTCAAGACCAACACCTTCTATGCACATGATAATAATGATTCTATGTCATTCTCCTGAGCATAACCGGTACAAAGACGAATAAATAGCGTCTCTACATCACGTTGTTATCTAGATATATGAGACAACACATTTTGGGCATTGGCAATCTGATGAATGTACTATTCCGGTTTTCTTGTTTCACATAATATTCTATGGCGGTTGATCGATGATTTTCTTCATTGATAAACGTTAAACCACCTAGCTTTAACTAATTCTGCTAGGCTGTCTTCATTCAGACTGTACAGCCTACACAGTCCACAGAAAATACACCGCACATTCTTGTACTCCCAGCCTTATCCCATTTGATGGCAAGTTTATGGGGCTGTTTAATGTCTAAGCTAGGAAATGTTCCAGGGTAGTGGACAGGCATGCAATAATATACTATATCTGCTATACAGGACACCGACCACTGTAACTTGATGTGACAAGCAGCAGAGTAGAAACCGGCCTTATCTCAGTGGGCTTGGATATAAATCACTGTTAAAAACCACAAGGCTGGGATGGAGCCTCTCTCTGTGTTTGTTCCAAGGACAAGCCTTAATGACTTTTAAATCCACTGATAAGGAGGTCCCATGGCTTCATGGTCATAAAAGGAACATGATACTGTTAAAGGCCACATGGATGGTATGCATTTATAACAATATACTGAAGTGTTAATTATAAATCTAATTTTAATCAGAATTATTTCAGATCAGAACTTGCTGATAACAATGCCCTAATGCACGTTCACGCCAAAAATCAAGGTTCTAATGTCAACGGTTCTCCTTATTTTGCCGACGAAAGGATTCGGATGGACTGACTCACTCACTCATTACCGGACAATTTGCGATCTGTAGCCTACTTCGTAGGAATAAATCAAGCATTAGTTTGATGGGCTGCAAAATCCATAAAATTTCAATAAAAAAAAAACATGAACAGATGAAATGCCAAGAAATTGTGACTATATAAGTTTACTGTCTATAGTGCCACCCAATGATGAACAATATCACAAAACTACATGATGAAGCAACATCCATCCATGTGGCCTGGGGAATGTAGATATTGGACTAGTCATGATAATTCAGATCTTTAAAAAAATGGCCATTTGGCTTACAAGGGATGTGAAATGTTACATTCATGTTCAGCAAAATAGAAATACTTTTTCCTGACTAAGAAGCAAATTTCTATTTTTGTGAAAACAATTTTTTGAGATGCAAAAATGCGTCTCCATGATTCGCCGACACCACCAAAATCTTGTCAGTCCTCTGCCTATCTTGCAAGTTCATCATACCCAAATTTCATGCAAATCAAACACGTTGTTCAGAAGATATGATGTTACACATGTTTATCTGCATTCATGTCTATAGCGCCACCTAGTGATGAGCAAATGCCACAAAATCAAGCGGGTGAAATCTAAAGCCCTTGGGAGATGGCACATAAGAGTTCAATGGAAAAAACTTTAATCGTGATAATGGTTATGGAAGTTTTGACGTTAAGTCAGATAAATGAGATTTTTCATTTAAATGACAATTTGGTTCACACCGAAAGGGAATTATCTTGTCGGCAATCCTATAATTATGCTTGGCAACCTAGAATAGAACAGTTTCTAAATATTTCTCCAAGCGAATTGGTAAATTTTCATTTCACGAAAAACTTTTTTTTCATTTCACGAAAAACTTTTTTTTTGAGACGCAAAAAACTTACCTTTATAGTTATGCCAGCTACAACAAAACCTTTTCAGCACATTGACTATCCTTCAGGACAATTGTTATAGAATTTCAAAGAAATCGGATAAGCCGTTCAGACGAAATCATCAGAGAAAGGTTTACATAAGCTCTGACTACAACGCCACCTAGTGAAGAGCAGTGAGTATCGAAACACCACCAGACAAATTTCCCAGGCCTAAGGAGATAGCATACAAAATCTGACCCAAAAATATTTAACGGTTTCAGAGATATTCACGTTTAAAGTCGCGGCGGATCCGGCTGAGCCGTTTCTCATGAAAACATAACAGCATCCACTTTGTGGAAATGCTCTAATAAGCATGAACTTTTATCTTGCTGAAAGTTTATGATGCCTGTATTGCATTTTTACTGAATAGAGATCTCAAAGTGAATCTGTTCACAGTGTTTACAGTTACAAATCTGACATATCTAACTCCCATATACAAATTCTGTTTAACTGTTCAAATATTCGTATCCCCAGAGCGATTAAAGAATTCTACATTTCAATAGAATATATAACAATGCTTATGGTACCAATTATGTTACCTATACTCCTGTAACAAACACCGGGCGTTCATAATTCCATGATTCCGTATTTCCGTTACACATTTCTTGTCCGACCAATAACTCGAGAACCATTGAACTGATCGACTTCAAACTTCCAGTGTCTTAACATTGGTGAATGGACGGTTGGGATTGTTTTTCACTTACCTGCATAATCCAAGACGGCTGCCATCAACTATTTTGGATTTCAGCAGTTGTTTCTCTACAGATTTCTTGCCCATACCCCACAGCAATCCTCCATAACTGGTGCTGCAGGTGGAGTATGTGGACCTACATGGTCGATTTGAATGAGTTTCAGAAGTGGAGAAACCAATATTTTCATGTAGCGCTCTAGGACAATGGTTTCTAGATAGGAAAGTGTTTGAGCTCTTTACCTTTAGTGAGGGATCAGAACATGTTTAGTGAATGTTGAAAATGCCATGGGTCACGATTACAATGTCAAAGGTTGAGTTCGTTACCTCAGAAAATATAAAAGAAAACATTTCATTTCAGACCTCTGTCTCCTCAAACATTCCAGTAAATCTAAAATTGGCCTTGAAAATATTTTATATCCTATCAAATACCTTGACTGCTGCAATACTGTTGAAAATCCAGATTATAGGGGGCAGCCGTCAATCGTTAGGTTAGTTACTTTTGGGAATTTTATAAAATCTTGTCAAGTCTCTGTAATTTTGGAATCTTCATTATCTTGTCAAATTTGGATGCTGGACATGATGATGTGCATGTGACATGCACAGAATCAACAAATAGACTTGAGAAAAATATGCAACAGAACTCCTTACTCTCACTGTCAAGTGTTAGGTTTGTTACCTGGAATTTGAAACTTTGATCTCATGAACTCCAGTTCTGTGACCATGTAGTTTATTTTGTCAATGGAATTGAACAACATAGTGGCAGTTTCTCAGTTATTTGGTTATTCCTTTCAATTTGCCAGTGATGTGCTGTATAACTTGATTACAATTTTTATGTCAAGTGTTAGGATAGTTAGCCAGGGTATAAGACGAAACCAAATTCACACAAACTAAAACCTTGTGAACTATGTTTATGTGGTTATTAACATAAACCACAGAAAAAATCCTTTCATTTTCTGCAGCCATAAATGAGTGCCTTGATAGTTTGAAAATTATTCATGGTGTCACACTTCTGTAACACTTTACTGTGGACATGCCCACATGTCAACATCTTCTCAAAATCAGAAGCCGAAAAATGTTATCAGAGGAGTCCAAGATAAACACGAGATCTTGTACATGTACCTTGCCACTATCAATATCACCTGGCTGGATGAATGAACATATGTCAACATCTTCTCGAAATCAGAAGCTGATATACAAATTTTGTCAGAGGAGTCCAAGACAAACGAGATCTCATCTGGATTTCAATAATGGCACAGTCTTTGATGTTGACACAACAGGAGTATATGTCAGTATATCCGGTACTGAAGCACCATATATGTAACACCGACTTGTACTTTGCTACTATCAATATCACCTGGCTGGAGGAATGAACATACATGTATATGTCAACATCTCCTCAAAATCAGAAGTCGATAAACGCTATAAGAGGAGTCCAAATTGAACACGAGATCTCTTCTTGATTTCAATAATTGGCACAATCTTTGATTGAGAAAACAGGAGTATGTGTCAGTAAATCCGATATTGAAGCACCATATGTTATAACACTGACTTGTACTTTGCCACTATCAATATCAGCTAGCTGGAGGAATGACTGAAAATTGATATCGTCTCGAAATCAGATGCTGGAACACTGTCAGAGGAGTCCAAGATAAACACAAGATTTCTTCTTGATTTCAATAATGGCACAATCTTTGATTGAAAAAACAGGAGTATGTGTCAGTAAATCCGGTATGGCAGCACCATGTGTTTATATAACCCAGTCTTGTACTTCGCAAATCTCAATATCAGCTGGGTGGATATGGATTAAGAATACTGATTAGTGAGACAGATTTGATATTTTTGGAACATCTTGAGGTCTTCCTGGCATCATTGAAAACTGTTAACCGCTTCTGTTTTGCAGGAAATTAGCCTAGTTTTATGTATACTATGATTTATCCTTTAAATTTGGTGCTGAAGATATTAAATGGAATAGGTATTTGGACTGTGGACCTGGAAATCCTTCAATGGACGATGGCTAAATATTGAATGACGAACTGGACGCTTGTATATGCGAGACAGACCACAACAGGGTAGAGGTCACAGAAAGGTACAAATATAATTTCATACAACAGTTGAAAGAGATCTGAAGAATCCAAAGCCCTGGGAATTAATTTCATGTTGAAGAATATTTTCAAAAGAAGACAAGGAGAAAATGATTCAGCAATGTGATGCATACAGGTCACAAAATAATTCCTTTTGTTCTGTAAAAGTTACATGTACAAACAAGTGACGATATTATTTGAATTGGATACACGTGACAGATATACCCGACTTCTACATGGAAATTAATTTTATATCATCAGGGAATGATTGTCAACCAAGTTACCACATTAATCACATTACAGAAAAGATAGTGCCACGGCACTGTAGCTCATCTGTCTGTAACTGGAGAAAGTAGCTGTGGGAAATTTTTACTAAAGAACTGCAATAGACGAGTTTCTAACTTTTGTTGTCCCCCTGAACACTAACTGATCCATGCAGTTATTTCCTGAGATTTCATGATAAAGTTTCATGCGAAATTCAAGATGCGGCCATATTGGATTTTCGAATCACACAAGAAAAGGTATCTTCCTCAACTTGACCAAAAGGAGAACCTGTGTATCAAATTTGAGAAAGATCAATGCAGTAGTTCCTGAGAAATCGCAATAACAAAGTTTCATGGGAAATCCAAGATGGCTGCCTGATGGCCATATTGGAATTTTGAATAAGAGCAGAAAAGGTATCTTGCACAACTGGACCCGAAGGGGAACCTGTGTACCAAATTTGAGAAAGATCCATGCGGTAGGTCCTGAGAAATCGCAATAACAATGTTTCACGCGGAAATGCAAGATGGCCACCTGATGGCCATATTGGATTTTTCAATCAGAACACAAATGGTATCTTGCACAGCTAGATCCCATGGGCAACCTCTGTACCAAATTTGAGAAAGATCCATGCAGTAATTGGAACCTGATAAATCACGAAGTTTCATAGGGAAATCCAAGATGGCCGTCTGGTGGCCATATTGGATGTTCGAATCAGAGCAAAAAAGTTATCTTGCACAGCTAGACCCCAAGGGCAACCTCCGTACCAAATTTGAGAAAGATCCATGCAGTAGTTCCTGAGAAATCACGATAACAATGTTTCATCTGGAAATCCAAGATGGCTGCCTGGTGGCCATATTGGATTTTTCAATCAGACCACAAATTGTATCTTGCACAGCTAGACCCCAAGGGCAACCTCTGTACCGAATTTGAGAATGATCCATGCAGTAGTTCCTGAGAAACCATGCTAAAGTTTCATCTGGAAATCCAAGATGGCCGCCTGGTGGCCATATTGGATTTTTCAATCAACCACAAATTGTATCTTGCACAACTAGACCCCAAGGGGAACCTCTGTACCCAATTTGAGAAAGATCCATGCAGTAGTTCCTGAGAAATCGCGATAACAATGTTTCATCTGGAAATCCAAGATGGCCGCCTGGTGGCCATATTGAATTTTTCAATCAGACCACAAATTGTATCTTGCACAACTAGACCCCAAGGGGAACCTCTGTACCAAATTTGAGGAAGATCCACACAGTGTTCCTGAGAAATCACAATAACAATGTTTCATGGGGAAATCCAAGATGGCCGCCTGGTGGCCATATTGGATTTGTGAATCAGACCACAAAAGGTATCTTGCAGAACTAGACCCCAAGGGAACCTGTGTGCCAAATTTGAGGAAGATCCATGCAGTACTTCCTGCTAAATCACGACAAGAAGTTTCATAGGAAAATCCAAGATGGCCGTCTGGTGGCCTTATTGGATGTTCGAATCAGAGCAGAAAAGGTATCTTGCACAGCTAGACCTCAAGGGCAACCTCTCTACCAACTTTGAGAAAGATCCATGCAGTAGTTCCTGAGAAATCACGATAACAATGTTTCATCTGGAAATCCAAGATGGCCGCCTGGTGGCCATATTGAATTTTTCAATCAGACCAGAAATTGTATCTTGCACAACCAGACCCCAAGGGAACCTCTGTACCAAATTTGAGGAAGATCCACACAGTAGTTCCTGAGAAATCGCAATAACAATATTTCATGGGGAAATCCAAGATGGCCGCCTGGTGGCCATATTGGATTTGTGAATCAGACCACAAAAGGTATCTTGCACAACTAGACCCCAAAGGGAACCTGTGAGCCAAATTTGAGGAAGATCTATGCAGTAGTTCCTGAGAAATCGTGACAACAATGTTTCATCGGGAAATCCAAGATGGCCGCCTGGTGGCCATATTGGATTTTTGAATCAGACAACAAAAGGTATCTTGCACAACTAGACCCCAAGAGGAACCTGTGTACCAAATTTGAGAAAGATCCATGCAGTAGTTACCGAAAAATAATGATGACAAAATTTCACTGACAAATTCAAGATGGCCGCCATGGCAGCCATATTTAAAATCGTATCGACACGGCATCAACAAATTCTGGTGTACTCATTGGGGGGAACATGCATGCCAAGTTTCAGCTTAATCGGCCAAGTGGTTTCAGAAAAGAAGATGTTTACGCACGACGGACGACAGACAGTCAGGCCATTACATAAGCCCATCGGGCCTTCGGCCCAGATGAGCTAAAAAGCTGAGTTTTTGTTATTACCATGTTAGGTCATTGTCAGAGTTTGGAGCACAACTCCTAATATCTGATCAGAAAATCAACTAGAACCTGTCAATTCATCTCAACTATGAACCTGAATACCTAAAAAAAACCATCCTAATCCTTCTGATGGCAGTCAAATTTGAAGCTTAAACTAGTTAAAGAGACTAGAACCTATGCTACCTCCTACAGGTACCACCTCCCTTCGTACCGAGTACTAGTGAGAGCGCCGAAACTCGACAATGTCCCCTACAGCATGTACGGGGCATCCTGGTCGAAATTATTAGACAGATGGATTATCTTTCTTTCAACTGTGTGGCAATTCTGAAACCCATGTTACCACAACAAAAAGGATAACTAAGTGATTGTGTGGGAATGTTCTTGTAACAACGTCAACCCATTGTATATGATTGACTGGTTTATTGCAAAATAATACTGGTTTATTGCAAAATAATAAACTTTGAAATGACTTGCTGAATGCTTTAAGGCAAAAAACTGATATCAAAGTTTTCAGGAGAGTGATGAATTCCTGTACCGGTCATTACAATTTTTGTAAATTATGAACTGTTATTTATTCCATTAATATCGGACATTCATTTCTCTTGCTGTGGTTGTGAAGTGGTGATATTAAAAATCCACATTGTTTTCATTGCTGTTATGACAGTGACTTACTATCATTCTTTTTATGTTCTTGCATCCGTGATATACAATTTCAGTTCGGGACATTTGCTTGAATATTGTGATATTTGCATCTTAATAAATTAAGAGAACTGATTATTGCCTCTTATTATCAGCCTGCTTAATGTCTGTATTATTTTGTGGTAAATGTGTTATTTAATTAAACCAGGTATATTAGCTGATGTGAGCTACTGTTTATCATTTATTATTTTGATTGTAAATTAATATATTATTGTATGTGATCCTACCCCAGAAGGTGGATGAGCTAACGAGTGCATTTAAGACAAAAAACAGTGTGTTATTTAATTAAATCAGATATATTAGTCACACCAACTCTGACATCGTCATAGTTTCTTCGATCAACTCCTAGACAAACATCAACATGATAGGGAGTCACACTTGAAGAATCCATGATGAACACCAAATCATGTCAACAGTGTTCGTACTTCCTTTCAAATAGGGTATATTCAAAACAACTGACATTATTTCTTCCTTAGTTGAATATGTGCTCAAGTGGAACTGGATGGCTACATCAGTACTGTACATGAGCACACCTATGTCTTCCTCTCCAATGACTGTGAAAGGGTGAATACTTCCCCTGGCTCTGCTGCTTCTGTAGTCTAGTGATCTATCCAGAGTCTGATAGAAAAGAAAATAATTTTAAAAAATGAAAATTGCAGCTGTCAAGTGACTAACTCATTCGGTAGCGTAAGCGCCATTTGGCGTCACAGATCTGGGCCTCCTCAACCCCATAGATGCCATATGTCGCAAAACAGAATTGTCGTGGGAAAATAGAATTTTTATATCCAAGCATTGTCAAATGTAATTAAAGGCCTATATGTTTACGAAGCTTATTTTCTCACGTAACAATTTCTGAAATTTGGATTTGACTAACAGAGAAATTATTTCAGGATTGTTGTTTGAAAACGCAGATAAAAAATAAAATCACGAAAATTTCCAAAATGAAGTCGGCCGTATACATTGCCATTGGAATTCTTATTTTCCTGGTCTATTCAGGTGGAAATATCACGTAAACCATACATATATCGAAAGATAAGATCGCTATCTATCCGATTATATATAAAGCATTTTCGTATTCAATGAAAAATATAACGAAACATGTGGCTGTCGCCATCGGGACCCCTCGGGCCGGGCCCAGATCAATTGTGGAAATAATGTTTCTGACCCCAACAACTCACATATTTGGGGTGGGTATAATTTTACCTGTATGATATAGATCACAGACAGAGAAAACAATATAGCAATAGAGCAGTGATTACCTATAGTAGATGTAGTCGAACGATTACTGTCTATTCACAGCAATCCACACAGGTTTGTGTGAACAACAGACATGTATAAAGGGGCATAACTCCTGAAAAACACATCCAATGGCACCGACTTTCAATAGGCTTCTGGTACTGGCTGTATTAAACAACTGTATGAAGTTTCATTGTTGTGAGTGAAGGACTTTTTGAGATAATGTGTTTACAAGGATAAAAACAGCCAGACATGTATAAAGGGGCATAACTCCTGAAAAACACATCCAATGGCACCGACTTTCAATAGGCTTCTGGTACTGGCTGTATTAAACAACTGTATGAAGTTTCATTTTTGTAAGTGAAGGACTTTTTGAGATAATGTGTTTACAATGATATGATGGACAGACGGACGGACAGACGACGGAGGCAATGACAATACCGCTCGGGCAGAATCTGCCCGAGGGGTAATAAAACTATAATCCAAGAAGGGGTCTGTGAGAAAATCACGCATTTTTGGCAGACATTTGCAATATGTTCAAATACCTGGAAGTGGCATACGATTCCTTGAGAAATCTGGCGAATTCACAAGATATTTTCTGTCAAATTTTCTGTCAAGGTACAGGTATATATCCATTGTTGAGAATTCCTACGATAGTATACGTTGGGTAAATATATTTCCCAAATATTCTGCTATTGTCCGACACCAACTTGTCAGAATTTCGCTTCAACTTTACTGTTTTGATTTCTCAAAAACCATACCCGCGGTAAATGAGGCAACCCGATTGGCTCGCCTCCGTCACGTGAACGCTCTTACATGTATCCTAGTTAGAAATCACACGACAAATACCAATTTGTACATAATTGCATGTATTATCGAGCTTTCGGAATGTACTTATTCCATCATCAGGATTTGGCTAAGGGCTGTTCCAGAAAAAAGTACATGGGGGGGACAGAAGGCACTTTATATATTTGCGTATGGGTCGTGGGGTAAAAGAGTTATATAATTACATGGGTGGTTGCCTGATGGATAAACATAATGGCTTTTATGTTGATTACATATTATATTCAATGATATGGGTGGTGTGGGTAAATTTATATTTCATTACATGGGTGGTGGGGGCAAAAATAAAGTGCCTTCTGTCCCCCCCCATGTACTTTTTTCTGGAACAGCCCTAAAGCAAGTAGTTCAAGAAAATAGGGTGTATATACAGGGGTTGAAATAACCGGTCGCCAGCTCGCCAAATGCGACCGTACATCCGTTTTGGCGACTACAGAATTGCCCACTACTCGCCATTTGGCCCCTGAAACTTTTTTAACAAGTCTGCATAATTTTGGTCAAAGTCCAAATGTGATCCATTTTCACTACCAAAATAGTGCTTAAAAGAAGGTCTACTTACAGATTAGGGAGACATAAACTAACAAGTTCCAGTCATTTAATCCCAAGCGTGTCGATTGTCACGTTTCATCTCGAAAATAAAAACAACATGTCGTTGTTGTTGTAAATCTACTCGCCTTGGCGGAATTTGTGCCGTTTGCACAGTTACTGCATCTTCTCTAGCCAAGTCGACGTACATCACGTTGCTCTGTACATTGCCTTGGCATACTTCTCTAGTAAAGTTGGAATGTTAATCCTCATTGATGATTGGATGCAGAGACGGCGTGCTGCATCCAATCAGAGCACATATAGTAGTTGGTTCCCAAGAAGACGGCCCGTACTACATGTAAGAATGAGTTGTGTCGAGTGTGCGGGGAAATTCTATCGAAAAGATACAGGAAGAGCATGTTCACGGCCACTTTCGGTGTTTCTGATCAATTGAATCAGCAAGGTCGAATGATAACGAATCGCCTCACGTGTGTACCGACTTGAGATTGAAGGGGAACAACTCCTGGTGGCAAAGTCTCTCGCCGTTAAAACTTCCACTGGGTGGCGCAGAGCAGTATTCCTCTGCCACCAGCCAAGAATGTCAAGGCAGTGTAGAGAGCTTCGCGATGTAGTTGGCTGGTGAAGATGCAGTTACTGTGGCCATAATATGCTCTTGTAAATTACATTAGATCCTTTGCTTTATACTGGTGTCAGTTTTATTCAGTTCTGGTCAACAACTTTTCAAATGCCAGCCTCTAAAAACATCATTTGCAGTGATCCATAAATTACAGAGAGCACATGGTTATACAAATGCACAAAATTGCGGATTTGAGAAAGATACGGAAGCGGACTTTGAGAAAAATCAGGAAGCGGATTATTTCAATAGTTTCTGTAGTCAGTATTTTTACTTTAATTTATTATCTATAAAGTCTAAAATGTCAACTATCATCAGTTACAAAAGGGATCATAACTTAGGCAAAACCTATGTAATAAACAGAGCTACAAAAGTGATGTATTCTTATTTTACTGATAATAAAAAAAAAAAAAAAATCTAATTTAGCCAAGACCCCATAAAAGTAGGAATAACTTGGTCCTAGAGTCTCATCATGATGGTGACTCAGGTTTGTCTGAAGATGCAGAACAAATGAACTTGTTCAGTCTGTATAAATGACCAATATCATGCAAGTTCAGTCTCCATGTACACAGCAATTCTGTGTTACATTGTAGTTCACAGCAATTCTGTGTTAGTTCAGATGACATTGATCAGTTATGGGGTTCCGTTCTTGTATTAAACAGGTTGAATGATTCCAGGGTAATATTATAAAATAAAGGAACTGGCCCCTAAAAAAAATATTTTGGCTCCCAAAAATTTTCACCTTGGGGGCCAATGGCTCCTAGGCATTGAGCAAACATTTCAACCCCTGATATATACAGTGTTAACATTGTTCGAGTTCAGACAAGTGTACATAAACTACTATAATACAGATATAAACACAGTACAGGCATGTAGTGAAGAACAATAGTCTTCTTTTGTGGTATTACAAAAACAATGAGTTGTCTTTCTTGAGTCACTCTTATCCAATTCACTTGCCCAAAGCAGCAGGCTCATCAGAAAGATCATTTCATGAACACTTTTTCCAATCCAATCAAATCATTCATTTCACAGGCCATCCGATGGTGATTGTACTATGAGAAGAAAGCTGAATGAATGGGCTTTACAATGGTATGTCATTCATTGAAATCGGTTCAGGGAAACGGAGCAAGGACGTGATTGAATCAGACGAGAAAAACAACTTCTACTTATTTTGCGCGTAATATCATCACTATCAACAAAATTTATACCAGATAATTTATAAGTAATATGTGGATGAAATAAATTGAGGAGATTATCATCTTTATCTAGGGAATGCATTCTACAAATTATCAGCTATAAATTTTACCAGCCAGAGATTGTGTACATGTATCTGAAACCAGACCATGGCAATTTCGACGTTATTTTTGTTGAAGCATTTTTTCAAACAGATAAAAACATGTTTTCATGAAATTTGCATGCATAATTTCATGTATAATTATAAAAATAACACAAACACAATTTCTGATGTTTGTGTATTTCATGGAGATATAAAGTTTCAAATTTTATTCACTTTCATAAACAAAATATTTTTGAAATGAACTTTTGGTCGACAGCTTCTGTGAATGGACGTCCGTGCACTGCATACATTGAGACTAATGAACTTAGTCCAGGGTGTGACCAAGAAGTTGTGGACAGAACTTTATCGGACAGGGACACAGACATCATTTAGACCCCGTAACGTGTACGGAATTCGGGAAAATATGGAATTCTCGTAACATGTAGGGCCATCCTTAAAAATAAGTTTGTTGCGCGTAACCCGACCGACTGTCCAAAAATCCGCCGACTGGAAACTTTTTTCGCCGATTTTCCGACCGGTCATCTTTTTATTTTATTTTGCAATGTCAGAATTATCTCCCCTATGTAAACGTATGTAAAACGTTCGCCTAGCAAAAGCAAGCAGGATTTCACTCTCCAGTCAATGCCAGTAGTCGCGATGTGAGCTTATGTCGCACGTTTTGAAGGCATATCCTCCATGGCCCAGTCCGTAGGGGAATGCAGTTTTCGTCGACCACGTGTATATGGCGGGAAGTTCCCCCTTCTGTTTTGTGTTTGGGTTTGGACGAGAGGACAATAAACACATCGACAGGCAACAGCAACACAGGATGGGAAAAATATTTCAAAACGGTTGGTTATTAAAACCTGCCATAAAGAGCTCTGTCGCGAATCGACTTGGAACGTAGACATGTTTAGGACTGTCACCATGCACCACGTGGGTCCGTACACCGACAGATTCTGAGACTGACGATGTTACAACAACAATGATGTTTGGATTTCTACTTTTATCCAAGAAGACTTCAGTGTGCCTAAATGCAGAAAATCTATACTGCTTTGTTGTTTAACGGAAACTTTATAACCCTCTATGTCGATGAAGCCATGGATATAGTGTCGGTGGCTTCAGCGGTCTTGACAAATTAGATGGTGCTGTCAGCTTAATTTTGACGTTCCGATGTCGGCATCAAATACGCTTGTCAGAATTCCACCTCGGACTAAATTCCACGAAAAGACACAGGTTAGAAACTTAGTGTTTGCCTCATTGTTGTCAGTAAATTAAATTACGATGTATTTCTAATCTGAATAAAGGAAGTACCTAAGTATTCAATAAAAGCACACCATAAATTTGCGATGAGGAAGGGCAGTAATGATGTTAATGATTAATTTGAGGTAATTTTCTCAACTCCAAATGGTATAATGAACAACCTTCTGTATAACACTGAGAGGATTTTTTTCTTTCCTGTCACAATTTTGGCAAAAGTTTGTCTGGTAGTGGTATTTTTTTTTTTTTTTTTGACCAGCTAGTCACAAGTCATTGTCAAGGATGTGTTCAAGGATGTCGATGTCTTCTAAGAAATAAAACAGGTACACAAGCCTGAATTTAAGAATATCTTGCTTTATACCTTGAAGATAACTAGTTTTCTATACTGAAATAATTTTGCTGCCAGACAAAAAGAATATTTCAAATGACCTGCTTAGTATCTGAACTAAATCACACTAACCTCTTCCAGCCTCCCCAAAAGGAAAACCTGATCTAAAAAAAAAAAAAAAAAATTACCTACCGACCGACCCAACTTCCTGAGGTAGGGTCGGGTTACAGCCAACAAACATATTTTTAAGGATGGCCTAACTGGTTGCTCATTTAGAATGTAGGAGCTTCCAAGGCAAGCCACAAAAAAAGAAACTCCTCTCTGCTTGAAATCCTAAAACCATATTTTTCACAACAGGATGATAGGTGACCAATCTCAGTTAACTCAGATATATAATATCACAGAATATTATATCTGCTGGGATGTGTTTTTATGTTTTTACAGCGTAATATTTGTATTTACCTTGAATAAAGATAGCAACTTACAGAAATAAAGTATATTCAGATTTATCAATCATTCTGACTAATGTTATTCTTTATAGCGAAACCAAATAGAAATCTAGAAGCAATTTTGTGCATTTAAACTCGTAAATAAAACTTGAGAGATAACAGCAAAATCCTATGACGTTTGAAGCTTGTTTTACCACTACTGTTGATTTAGACAGTTCAAAATGCAACAAAGTGCCTTTAAATGAAATTTTAGAGAAAACAGTAAAATCCCATGATGCCGAATAGTCATTTTTGCCACTACTGTTCAACATGCAATGAAGTGCATTCCTTCATCAATTTACGCGAAGTCATCAATTCATACAATGAAATAATTTCAGACTAATTTACGGTCATAGAACATGCAACATGTGCACATTTGAGAAATAAACATGAAAGGCACCCCTACAAACTTTCTAACGCCAGCTACATTTTCAATAAGAATCTCTTACAATATTAGAAACAATTGCTCAACACTTTCATTGAATCTTGTCATCAGATCAGCCGTTATGCAATGTTACTTAGTCTGGCGTGAACTCTCGCCAAAACAACAACAACAACGTAATGTATTTACAAATCCAGAAAATCATCAATCATACTGCTTTCACTGAAACAAACATGCTCTAGTGTACTTCCGGAACACCTTATCTGATTTACTCATTGTTAAATCTATTCATACACCTGTATATATTATATTCTGTTATGTATTTTATATTATATTCATGTGATTTGTTCATTAATATCTTTGAAGGGCCTCCGGGAAGAACAGTTTTTGTAACTGACAGAGTTACCCTCGATAAATAATATATATCTGTAATCAGTGTAATGTTACAAAGTATCTAGGGTCAACATACCTGCAAAACGGTTTATTCCAGCATTAACGGCCTGAGCGCATCAAACAATGCACAACGTGCTTTCAGAACAATCAGCTGTGATGTGTTTGGCGTGACAGCGACCCAAAATCATTAACTGCTATGCATGACAATAAAACCCGGAAACGGATCGATGGTACAACATTTTCTTAGGACTGAAGACACTACAAATAAACAGAAAAGATATACCCCTTATAATCGTGACCTATAATCGCATTACACGCCCACAGTTCACACGGTAGCACGTGAACTAATATATAAACATTATCGGAAAATAGTATCCAAATATGGCATTATTTCCAAACATGGTATATAAAACCGTGAAGATCAAAGAGTTTACTCCTGCAAAATGTCTGGCTTTCAAGGGGGTAGAAAAAATTATGCTGTACGAAGATGTTAATCTCCGTGAACTAAACATCAATCATTGTCAGAGAGAAAAGAAAGAAATTGCTGTGATTGGCTTATTATGGGATCTCGTAGAATATT
This sequence comes from Hanleya hanleyi, assembly GCA_036873755.1. Taxonomy (NCBI): domain Eukaryota; kingdom Metazoa; phylum Mollusca; class Polyplacophora; order Lepidopleurida; family Hanleyidae; genus Hanleya; species Hanleya hanleyi. The sequence continues at coordinate 7,500 of JAVTVY010056813.1, read as the reverse complement.
GGCAAACATTTTGCACGAAGTCTAGATGGTATTCCCCTGATTTACCATCTTGGTTTACCTAGATTGATAGATGATGTGAATTATTTTTTTGATGAGCCCAAATTCAAAGTACATCCCTCAGTAGCTTTTGCCCTATAGTTGTCCAACAGCTGAATTTGCACCATTTGTATTTGGTGACAGGAAAAAGCAAAACTACAATCCATAAATTCATGCTATCAGAGCAAATCTATTGTCTGATATGACTGAATTCTGGGATCACACATAAGAACAAAAGGGAGTTTCTTGAAATTAGGCCTTGAGTTCCTTGATAGGAATGGCATATGCCGGTTATCCAACTGAGATACACCATGCTCAGTTTAGTGTTCTGATCTGGATGGGGAGGAGTTCAAATTGGAATGGCATATGCCATTTCCGTCGTGCCATATTGTATGGTATGGCATAAGCCATCCTTTGTCTGCCGAGTTCCAAAAAGTATGGCATGGGATTCTTAGAAGTTCCAACTTGGCGCACCATGCCTCTGAGCCCTCTGTTTGGAATGCCTTATGCCAGTTTTTAGCATGCCCCAATTTCAAGAAGCTCCCTTATTGGATTAAATACATGTTACCGAAAAATAATCACAGCCATCCATTTACTTATATACCAGCACAATGTCCAAGTTTGATGTCAATAAGTCAAATCACTTTTGAGTTAGTGTAGTCACAAGCTTAGGTACATGTAGCATGGCTGAATAGGTTCAAGGCCCTAACGGCCATATTGGATTATGCAGCCGGCCTCTCACGCAGACTAATGCATTGTCCAAGTTAGCTGTCAATCGGACAAATCGATCACTGAGTTAATACATTCACAAGAATAAGGTTGCAGCCATGGTGGTCATATCAGATTACGCGGCTTGGAAAACAATCCCAGCCCTCTTCTCAATCATACCAACCCGCTGTCCAAGTTTAATGTCAATCGGACACATAGTTTTTTAGTTATTGCCGTCACAAGGACAGTGCGACAGAATGACGGAATGACTGACGGAGCAAATCCCCCTCCAGTGATAACGGAGATGACTACCAGCACTTACCATGTTGGGGAGGACTCCAGTTGATTGTCAGTCAGGATATATGTAAATGGTACACCTGCACCACTTATCCACTCATCAGGGTAATTGACAGTTTAGGCTGATGGGAGGGCCAGTCCAAATGTAAGACCTGGTTGTGTAAACCCTGGCACCCCTCTGGAGCCCTGCTCCAGATTGTTGCCTTGGTTCACCAAGTTATAATGCCCATATTCGCTGAAGAAATGGTCTCCCAGCAACTCTCCCCTTATCAGGGGCCAGGAGGTCACATGATTGGGGTGTCTTATCCCTGACAGGCCCTGTTTCTGTCATTCCAACATAGACAGCCAGACCGTAAAGACATACCTCCATTACTTCAAGTTGACATTTATTTCATCAGGTAAGAAAACTTTAACCCTGTGGGTCTCAGAGCATCTTTCTTTTCCATTGTATTCTAAATGCTATGTTATGTGCTATGGTTATTTATTCTGTGCCACATGGGACTTTATTTATCTGGGAAAAGATTTTATTTATCTGGGAAAAATGGTCAGTTTCACTAAATCTGTGGATTGAAATGTGCTGGTTTTTCTAGAATCACTCAAATAATGAAAACAGTTTGACATTCAGTAGGCATAAGCACTTTTGGATTCAAAACATCTTGGTCTTGTCCAGAAAACATTTGTTTTAGTTTATGAAACAAAGTAACTGTTCTGCTGAATGAGTTGATCTGTTTTATTTGTTGAAGTGTGGAACAACTTTGAAAGTAATTAACAGTTGTGTTAATTCTGTGAGCAGAACAGGAAAACCAGACACATTAATTTCCATTCTAGAATATGAGTGTATAGAATTTGCAGATTGCTCAAATTTAGTTTACAAGAAATGGCCATTCTTAAAATCTGTTGGGAGGTCTACACTGGTCAAGGACAGCTTAGAGTAAACAGTCTTTTGTTTAGGCTTGTCTCCATATCCTGTAGGCTTATCATCGAGGCAGGCTCTGCAGATATGGTATTATATAATCAGCTGATATCCACCTATCTTGCTGATCCTTGACCTGCCCTTCCACAAGGCCTAGATAAAGCCTCATTCTGATCCAAGCCTCATTCTGGTCATACAGTAAAATGGCTGAACAGGAAGTAAACAAACCGATTCAAAACAATAACAACATCAACATATTAGTTTGTGATCGGGGCATTTACTTATGGAATTCTATCATCAGATTATTCTCATACATCTCCAGTGTCAGTTATTAATTAATTAATTAATGCAATTGGTTGATTGAACTGGAGCCGTTTGAATTGTAATCCTTTTTGAGTAAAACTGCACTTAAAGTTCTTCAGTTCAACTTGTGGACTTGATCCCATGTGGCCATGCTTTGTTTGATTATAGCACATTTATATTTTTGTACATGTATAGTATTTATGCATAGTTATTGCAACAATAATGTTTGCAGCATACACTTCATATTCATGTACACACAAACACAGGTTAACATATGTAAGACGTTGACACTAATTCCCACTGGTTCAGTTTATATTTAAAATCTTGTTCATTTGTAAATTAGGTGTTACCTCGTGTCTTTATGACCGAGAGAATTGGTTTAATTCTCAATGTAATTATTTGGAACATCAAACATAATACACATTTGTGTTTGGAATAATTGATATGAACTAAAGTTTATTCACAATTCTTACACACAACATGTTACATGTACATGTATATACAAATACACATGGTATTGTTTAGTGTTTTGCTTGTGGTAACTGTTTTATGCTGTATAGATATATACAGTGAATTCATTTGTATTAATGCACTCCCCATATTTATCATGTTTCATATTTACATGTGTTATAATATGCTAGGGAATATTTGCATTATTGTGTTTTGGATGGAGTTGATGTTAGTTGACAGAGACCATGGTGATCATATAATATATGAGATATTTATGGCACCCACATGCATACTATGTATCCATATTAAATGGATGCTTTAGGTTTCTCTAAATCAGAATGTAGGTTCACGTCCCGCCAGGACCTGTTACTAGATCCTCATTATATTTAGATGCCTGGGTGAAACAGGGTACCGGTTTACCTGTGACTGGTAACAATTATACGGAAATGTCTGACACATTGAATAAGTATATGTGTCGGAGTTTTGTTTTAAGTTACCTCCCTTTATTTTCTAGTTGCATTGGTCTGCCGTCAACTCGTTATCAGCTCCAACCCTTGTTAATATGCATAACATTTAACATGTTTTGTTTCCATATTGGTAAACTTGTTTACATGTCCTTAATGCATGTATCTCAGTTTGGCTTTGATTTATTTGGTCCATCTAACTCAAAAGCTTATGCTTTGACCTACATTAATGAAGTTTCAGTTTTGAATAATTAATAATCTTTGATACTCTGTTGTCGCGTATATTATATAAGCCTTTTGCTGCTATTCTGTAGTTACGCGTCACTTTTCCTTCCGGATTCCAACATAGACAGCCAGACCGTAAAGACATACCTCCATTACTTCAAGTTGACATTTATTTCATCAGGTCCTGGCTGTCCTTCTTACTTAAACCTGAAGCTACTGAAGTTATACTGGCCCATATTACAAGTGGAAGCCTTCACGTGGCACACTTAATGAACGCACCAGCATTTTGTGGAGAAGTATCCTATATTGGGTGACACACTGATTGACGTGCCCCTATTAAATTCTATTTATTATTTTTATACATATATTCATCTATTTACATATTTACATACTCAAACTGCCTCTAAATAAAATATCTCCATCTTTCTTCAACTATTTGAGAGTTGGTGTTATTTATCCGACAGTGTTCATTGTAAGCGTAATACACGTGTTCACCCGATTCGTGAGACCGTTTCGCTGGTTAAACCCACCACGAAACAACCAGGTCTTACATTGGCGCCCGATGGGGGACAGTCGTGATTGCGCTATACATTGATCTATTTGTCGAGAGGCATTGTTTTTGACGACGAATAGGTGTCGATTTTTGTCACCTATTTTATTTGTGTCGTCGCTGTTGACTGTTTAGTGGATCTCTCTCCGAGTTAAACACATTAACAGTCAATGTTCTTGTACCATAGCTCACACTGAGCTGAGTACATTATGTCAGACTAACTGAACCCGTCCAGTTTCTGTTTTCACTTCACTTCCTGTGGAACCTGAACTCCGCCAAAGATGGCTGGTATTGAACAAGACCCTCTAGCGCAACTGATGGATTCGAAGCAATTTGACAGCTCGAGATCAGTTGCCCTGACTGGCTTACCAGAAGAATCAAGGGAGACAGATGTGAGGGCAGAACTGGAGCCAGTGTATGGTCCTACATCAAAGGTACTCTTCGTCCCAGAGGGTGACCCAAAATTCCTTGTGGAGTTCACGGACCCTACTGCCATGGCGAAAATTGGTAGCTCGATACAAATCAAAGATATCGAAGTTATCGTCAGTCGGCTACCCCCATCCAAACGGATGCCTCCAGTTCATGCCGAAGGCACAATTCAGCATGAGTTGGAGAAGCAGAAGGAGTGGATGATGGAGGTAATCCAGCGCAACAATGCTGACATGATGTCAAAACTGTCAATGCTCATCATGGGGATGAAATCTGCCTCGTCGGCTGAAAATCTCACAACAGAGCATACAGCCGCCTCATCAACATTCAGCACAACTGAACAGGCCCCTATTGCCCAGGCAATGCCGTCATCCACTACTGTAGTAGGGACTGACACTGTATGTAATAATACAGCACCCGCCGCGCCGTTAGTGGGATCTGTTCAGGCCTCCATTCCAACCAATGCGACGCCGCAGCAACCTCCAACTCTGTTCTGGGAACGGCCTAGTTCTACCTTTTATAGGATCAAACCGTTCTCTGGCAACTTTCCAGTAAAAAATGGAGAGGGAACCTTGGAGGAGTGGTGTCAGCAAATGCGGTTGGTGCGAGAGGATACCTCCCTGTCATCCACAGGGAAGCGCCAGAGACTGATGAGCAGCCTCCTCTCTCCAGCACTCGATATGGCATTGGGGCTGGGAGAGAATGTTCCATCGGATGATATCATCTCTTACCTGAGACGCCTTTATCGCGGCAAGAAAGACGACATTCTCACATTGAAGGAGTTTTTTGCACTTTCACCTAATCAGAGTGAATTACCTTCTGATTATTTGATAAGGCTGGAAGTAGAACTCCAGAAGTTGCGACTGGAAAAACCAATGCCGCAAGACGAGATCAACCAAACTCGTCTAACACAGTTTCGAACCTCGAATCGAAACCCGAATGTGTACAGCCTGCTGAATGCTCGATTTCCAACAGGAACATCTCCCCCTCTCCCTGAACTCATGGATGCAGTCAGGGAAGTGGAAAGGGATGATGTTCTGTTCACTCCTCAGAAAGCTCGGAGCCATGCCCAAAGTACTACACTAGATACAGGGAACTCTGAACTGGAGGACATGCGGGCCGAGATAAAGGCAATTTATTCCCTGGTCAACCAACCCCACAGACAGCCGGCTGAGAATCAGAATTTGAGTCCAAGGAACGCTAGCATGTCAAATCAATGGCAGCGCCCCCAGAACTCAACCAAATTCCGCCGATTTTGCCATAACTGTGGAGGCTGGGACCACAGCCGACCGAAATGTGGCAACCCTCCAAACCAGTCTCTTGTCTGGCAGAAAATAAAAGACAGAGACGAACATTATGCACTTCGGCAGGGACAGGGGAATAATGGAAATAACTCTACCTCGAGAGATTTAAACTTCCGAGGGTCTCTGCCACAGTAAAGGGACGACCAGAGACCTGTACCTCAATAAAATGTCCCAAAACATTGGAAACTGGACATGACAAGAAAGCCCCACACACAGTGCCATCTGTGCCTACCAGACCTTCAACACCCTCTGTTGGGTGTGTAACACTACGTCAAAACTGTAAAGTGGACATCGCTGCAGGAGAAACCATGGAATTTCGAGGTAATCTGTTTAACCCTTCCTGGTCCCCAAAGCAGTGGAGTGACTTGCAGTTACACGTACCCAGCTCTGAGGACCTCCCCTCAGGGCTAGAAATAACGTCGGTGGGCCTAGATGGTGTTCGGGGGGTCCGTATAACAGCCAGAAACAGAAGTCGACGAACACTTACCGTGGGCTCTGATCAAGTTCTGGCTGAATGTCATGCCCAGGGCAGCACGGGTATCACAGCAAGTGAAACCGGAGAGCAAGGAATCATAAGATCTCTTGTTGGACCGGCCTGTGAGACACAAATTTCAGTGGAAGGCATCTCCTGCTCAGCACTGGTAGATAGTGGATCACAGGTCACAACCGTTTGCAGATCATTTTATTCCAAGCATCTGTCCCATCTACCGATAGAGAGTCTGAAAGACACTATCTTGAAAATAGATGGGGCCGGAGGTCAGCGTGTACCATATGACGGGTTTAACGCTGCCAAAGGATGTTGTGGGTGCCAGTGAGAATGTGTACACTATGGCGTTGGTGTGCCCTGACACATCTTTCTCATCTGAGGTACCTGTGATTGTAGGCACTAATACGTTTAGTGCCTTGGCTGATCAATGCCGAAAGAAAGGGCTACCACCCTTTCTTTTCACCCTACCTGTCCGCAGTGAAGTTGCACACATATACAAGAGTATAGTGTCAGACTCCACTGGGAGGTTAGGGCCCATCCGCCTGATGGGTCGAAGGCCCATTATTATCCCAGCTGGAGAGATGGTCGAGTTACGCGGCGTCGCCAGGAATGTCAATATTCCAACTACTGCAGAAACAGTAGTCATACAGGAATCAATTGACCATGCCAAGTTACTAGGTGATGGATTATGTGTAAAGAACTCCATCGTCTCAACTGCTGGGAATTTGCCGAAAGTGAGAGTCTTGGTGCAGAATGTATCGAATAGAGACATTATCGTCAAGCCCAGGAAAGTCATAGCTGACCTTCACCTTCCACAAGAGGTTACTCCCATCAGCTGGGTTTATAACCGGTTGTTGGAGGATGAGGCTATGAAAGACAGCTCTCACAATTCACACTGCTTTACAGCGCAAGCAGATTGTGAACAGTCCTCTGAGGGGGAAACTTTCCAATTTGATTTTGGTAATTCTCCACTACCTGAAGATGATAAACAGAGGATCATCAGACGACTGAATGGTTTGAAGGACGTCTTTGCCACTCATGAATTTGATATTGGTGAGACGGACAAAATTAAACATCGGATAGAGCTGACCGATAACATGCCATTTAGAGAAAGAGCACGACCGATTCGGCCTCAGGACTATGAAGATGCCCGTCGCCACATACAGCAAATGGTGGACGCTGAGATAATCCGGCCATCGAATAGTCCATTTGCCAGTCCAATAGTGCTAGTCCGGAAGAAGTCAGGGAGTCTACGTCTATGTATAGATTACAGGAAATTGAATCTAAGGACAATTCGTGACTCTTTTCCGATACCGAAAGTAGAAGACCTTCTT
>JAVTVY010056812.1:0-29889 GCA_036873755.1 Hanleya hanleyi | reverse complement strand
ATAATCCAGCTAAAACTAGGTTGTAATGTCTGTATCTGACGATTTAAGTATCCTCAGCCGGGTATCTGATAAGTGTGGTATACCATGCAACTGACTGAATCAGCGCTGATATCAACCGGTTCATCTTGAGTCACAGAGAGGCCTTACAATGATCACACCTTCTGATCAGAAACCAGCATTTTCGATCATATTAGCATTTCGATGAGGCGGCAGATGATGTAAAACCACAGAATACTGAAATAATTCAATCCATTCAGTATCACTTGAAACTATATCTTGGTCGTAAATATTTGAGACGGTAAATAGCTGCAAAACGGTTCGAACTGCTGATTCTGATCAGTGAAAACGCACAACAAATATACCCTCCCCCCCTTAATAAAACGACCCCACCCAATTTCAACCCCCCATCGGAATTCCCAATTTCTACCAAACAATGAATAATTTAAACAACGATACCAATTTGAAGTGGTGTATACCTTTACCGAGAGTCCATTTTTCAACACAGCTTGATCAAATACTTCCCAAACATACGGATCTAATAATAGGCTACAGACTCCTAAATAATTTACACGTTCGACAGTATTAACACAATTGTACCTCGCTGATTCCCTAATTGATTTAGACTTTCATTCTTTTCTTGTGTGAAAGTTTATTTCATGCGCTACACGGTGACCAACTTCTTGTCAAACATTATCCGTCAAAATTTTAAGCTGTGCGCGCCTCTACACAAGAGGTCGCTATTTCGCTGTTTTCTCTGCCTGCTGAAAGCAGTGCTCACGCCCTGCAAATAGTCCCCCGGCGAGGCATGTTATCGAGCAGTGAATCGAAATAAAAATTTGCAGCTGAATAGAACAAATACCATACTTGCCAGTGGTACCAAAGGCTTTCCATTAATCGTTGCAACGAAGGCGGAAAAAAATCGAGAAAATCCTGATCTTTGGCAGAGATTACGTGTAGGGGTTAACGGATCGGGACTTTTTTTTATTTAGGAGCCTGTAGCCTATTAGGTGGGCTTATTTCATCCGATCATTCTGATATCAGACATAGGCTTGCATCATTCAATTGCTTGGACGCTTGAAAAATTTCACGCATTTTCATCAAATACTTTTCGCGCTATGTGGTTTTTCCTACATGTACCCCCATCAAAATACAACAGTTTTCGGCTAGCTAAAGCACATACCTGGCCTTGGCGATCAGGTCCGGGGTTTTAGAGATACCATAAAAAACGCTATGATCTGTTCTTGAATGGATGGTGCATATATTCCTACATATTCGGAAACATGTTACGAGCGTGTTAGTCCTTCCATTAAATTATTGTCATTTTTGCGATATCATACCCTTGAAAACGCCAATTTTGGGCAATTTTGTGGATTAAAGTTGATCTTTTTGAAAATTCAGAGGCGTGTAACTGTCAAATGTAGCTATATATTAACTGCGAATGTTCCTCTACAAATAGATGCCAAAACTGCCAAATCGAAAGAAGCGACAATGCAATGATATTACAAAAATCTGGGTCCCCACCCCATGCTAGGTGTCTAAATTCAGATGACCCTTCCGGTTTATGTTCGATGTTAGCCAAGATCAAACGAATCTTTCTGAATCAGGTATTATGTTATCGCAGGCAATATAGTCCAGGTATTTATTATAAACTTGTATAATTATTTTTGGTTTTGGAGTCTACCAAGAATGAATTAATAGCCACCGATTCAGGTAAACAATCCAAAAATGAGAGGATAATCCAGCTAAAACTAGGTTGTAATGTCTGTATCTGACGATTTAAGTATCCTCAGCCGGGTATCTGATAAGTGTGTTATACCATGCAACTGACTGAATCAGTGCTGATATCAACCAGTTCATCTTGAGTCACATAGAGACCTTACAATGATCACACCTTCTGATCAGAAACCAGCATGTTCGATCTTTTTAGCATTTCGATGAGGCGGCAGATGATGTAAATTCACAGAATACTGAAATAATTCAATCCATTCAGTATCACTTGAAACTATATCTTGGTCGTAAATATTTGAGACGGTAAATAGCTGCAAAACGGTTCGAACTGCTGATTTTGATCAGTGAAAACGCACAACAAATATACCCCCTCCCCCTTAATAAAACGACCCCACCCAACTTCAACCCCCCACATTGAATGCACTCTACTTCTACCAAACAATGAATACCTAAACAACGATACTCAATTTAGCGGTGTATCTTTTACCGAGAGTCCATTTTTCAACACAGCTTGATCAAATACTCTAAACATGCTGATCTATAATAGGCTACAGACTCCCTAAATAATTTACACGTTCGACAGTATTAACACAATTGTACCTCGCTGATTCCCTAATTGGATTTAGACTTTCATCTTTCGGCAGGAAGTAGTTTATTTCAAGCGCTACAAGGTGACCAACTTCTTGTCAAACATTATCCGTCAAAATTTTAAGCTGTGCGCGCCCCTACACAAGAGGTCGCTATTTCGCTGTTTTCTCTGCCTGCTGAAAGCAGTGCTCACGCCCTGCAAATAGTCCCTCGGCGAGGCATGTTATCGAGCAGTGAATCGAAATAAAATTTGCAGCTGAATAGAACAAATACCATACTTGCCAGTGGTACCAAAGGCTTTCCATTAATCGTTGCAACGAAGGCGGAAAAAAATCGAGAAAATTCCCTGATCTTTGGCAGATTACGTGTAGGGGTTAACGGATCGGGACTTTTCTTAGGAGCCTGTAGCCTATTAGGTGGGCTTATTTCATCCGATCATTGACATCAGATACGGGCTTGCATCACTAACTGCTTGACGCTTGAAAAATTTCTCACGCATTTTCATCAAATACTTTCGCGTTATGTGGTTTTTCCTACATGTACCCCCATCAAAATACAACAGTTTTCGGCTAGCTAAAGCACATATCTGGCCTTGGCGATCAGGTCCGGGGTTTTAGAGATACCATGTAAAAACGCCAGATCTGTTCTTGAATGGATGGTGCATATATTCCTTATTATTCGGAAACATGTTACGAGCGTGTCCTCTCCACATATTGTCATTTTTGCGATATCATACCCTTGAAAACGCTAATTTTGGGCAATTTTGTGGATTAAAGTTGATCTTTTTGAAAATTCAGAGGCGTGTAACTGTCAAATTTAGTTATATATTAACTGCGAATGTTCCCTCTACAAATAGATGCCAAAAACTGCCAAATCGAAAGAAGGACAATGCAAATGATATTACAAAATCTGTCCCCACTCCCCATGTTAGGTGTCTAAATTCAGATGACCCTTCCGGTTTATGTTCGATGTTAGCCAAGATCAAACGAATCTTTCTGAATCAGGTATTATGTTATCGCAGGCACAGGTAGTCCAGGTATTTATTATAAACTTGTATAATTATTTCTGGTTTTTGAGTTCCACTAAGAATGAATTAATAGCCACCGATTCAGGTAAACAATCCAAAAATGGGAGGATAATCCAGCTAAAACTAGGCTGTAATGTCTGTATCTGACGACTTAAGTATCCTCAGCCGGGTATCTGATAAGTGTGGTATACCATGCAACTGACTGAATCAGCGCTGATATCAACCGGTTCATCTTGAGTCACAGAGAGGCCTTACAATGATCACACCTTCTGATCAGAAACCAGCATTTTCGATCATATTAGCATTTCGATGAGGCGGCAGATGATGTAAATCCACAGAATACTGAAATAATTCAATCCATTCAGTATCACTTGAAACTATATCTTGTTCGTAAATATTTGAGACGGTAAATAGCTGCAAAACGGTTCGAACTGCTGATTTTGATCAGTGAAAACGCACAACAAATATACCCCCTCCCCCTTAATAAAACGGCCTCACCCAATTTCAACCCCCCACATTGAATGGAATCTCCCAATTTCTACCAAACAATGAATAATTTAAACAACGATACTCAATTTAGCGGTGTATACCTTACTGAGAGTCCATTTTTCAACACAGCTTGATCAAATACTTCCCAAACATGCTGATCTAATAGGCTACAGACTCCTAAATAATTTACACGTTCGACAGTATTAACACAATTGTACCTCGCTGATTCCCTAATTGGATTTAGACTTTCATCTTTCGGCAGGAAGTAGTTTATTTCAAGCGCTACAAGGTGACCAACTTCTTGTCAAACTTTTACCGTCAAAATTTTAAGCTGTGCGCGCTTCTACACATGAGGTGCTTATTTCGCTGTTTTCTCTGCCTGCTGAAAGCAGTGCCTGAGCCCCGGCGAGGCATGTTATCGAGCAGTGAATCGAAATAAAATTTGTAGCTGAATAGAACAAATACAATACTTGCCAGTGGTACCAACGGCTTTCTATTAATCGTTGCAACGAAGGCGGAAAAAAATCGGGAAAATTCTGGTCTTTGGCAGAGATTACGTGTATTTTTTTATTTAGGAGCCTGAGGCCTATTAGGTGGGTTTATTTCATCTGATCAGTCTGATATCAGACATGGGCTTGCATCATTCAATTGCCCGGAAGCTTGAAAAAGTTTACGCGTTTTCATCAAATACTTTGCGCGCTATGCGGTTTGTGCTACATGTACCCCCATCAAAATACAACAGTTTTCGGCTAGCTAAAGCACATATCTGGCCTTGGCGATCAGGTCCGGGGTTTTAGAGATACCATAAAAAAACGCTATGATCTGTTCTTGAATGGATGGTGCATATATTCCTACATATTCGGAAACATGTTACGAGCGTGTTAGTCCTTCCATTAAATTATTGTCATTTTTGCGATATCATACCCTTGAAAACGCTAATTTTGGGCAATTTTGTGGATTAAGGTTGATCTTTTTGAAAATTCAGAGGCGTGTAACTGTCAAATTTAGTTATATATTAACTGCGAATGTTCCCTCTACAAATAGATGCCAAAAACTGCCAAATCGAAAGAAGGACAATGCAAATGATATTACAAAATCTGTCCCCACCCCCCATGTTAGGTGTCTAAACTCAGGATGACCCTTCCGGTTTATGTCCGATGTTAGCCAAGATCAAACGAATCTTTCTGAATCAGGTATTATATTATCGCAGGCACAGGTAGTTCAGGTATTTATTATTAACTTGTATAATTATTTCAGGTTTTGGAGAATAAATGAATAGCCACCGATTCAGGTAAACAATCCAAAAATGGGAGGATAATCCAGCTAAAACTAGGCTGTAATGTCTGTATCTGACGATTTAAGTATCCTCAGCCGGGTATCTGATAAGTGTGGTATACCATGCAACTGACTGAATCAGTGCTGATATCAACCGGTTCATCTTGAGTCACAGAGAGGCCTTACAATGATCACACCTTCTGATCAGAAACCAGCATTTTCGATCATATTAGCATTTCGATGAGGCGGCAGATGATGTAAATCCACAGAATACTGAAATAATTCAATCCATTCAGTATCACTTGAAACTATATCTTGGTCGTAAATATTTGAGACGGTAAATAGCTGCAAAACGGTTCGAACTGCTGATTTTGATCAGTGAAAACGCACAACAAATATACCCCCTCCCCCTTAATAAAACGGCCCCACCCAATTTCAACCCCCCACATTGAATGGAATCTCCCAATTTCTACCAAACAATGAATAATTTAAACAACGATACTCAATTTAGCGGTGTATACCTTACCGAGAGTCCATTTTTCAACACAGCTTGATCAAATACTTCCCAAACATGCTGATCTAATAGGCTACAGACTCCTAAATAATTTACACGTTCGACAGTATTAACACAATTGTACCTCGCTGATTCCCTAATTGGATTTAGACTTTCATCTTTCGGCAGGAAGTAGTTTATTTCATGCGCTACACGGTGACCAACTTCTTGTCAAACATTATCCGTCAAAATTTTAAGCTGTGCGCGCCTCTACACAAGAGGTCGCTATTTCGCTGTTTTCTCTGCCTGCTGAAAGCAGTGCTCACGCCCTGCAAATAGTCCCCGGCGAGGCATGTTATCGAGCAGTGAATCGAAATAAAATTTGCAGCTGAATAGAACAAATACCATACTTGCCAGTGGTACCAAAGGCTTTCCATTAATCGTTGCAACGAAGGCGGAAAAAAATCGAGAAAATTCTGATCTTTGGCAGAGATTACGTGTAGGGGTTAACGGATCGGGACTTTTTTTTATTTAGGAGCCTGTAGCCTATTAGGTGGGCTTATTTCATCCGATCATTCTGATATCAGACATGGGCTTGCATCATTCAATTGCTTGGACGCTTGAAAAATTTCACGCATTTTCATCAAATACTTTTCGCGCTATGTGGTTTTTCCTACATGTACCCCCATCAAAATACAACAGTTTTCGGCTAGCTAAAGCACATATCTGGCCTTGGCGATCAGGTCCGGGGTTTTAGAGATACCATAAAAAACGCTATGATCTGTTCTTGAATGGATGGTGCATATATTCCTACATATTCGGAAACATGTTACGAGCGTGTTAGTCCTTCCATTAAATTATTGTCATTTTTGCGATATCATACCCTTGAAAACGCTAATTTTGGGCAATTTTGTGGATTAAAGTTGATCTTTTTGAAAATTCAGAGGCGTGTAACTGTCAAATTTAGTTATATATTAACTGCGAATGTTCCCTCTACAAATAGATGCCAAAAACTGCCAAATCGAAAGAAGGACAATGCAAATGATATTACAAAATCTGTCCCCACCCCCCATGTTAGGTGTCTAAATTCAGATGACCCTTCCGGTTTATGTTCGATGTTAGCCAAGATCAAACGAATCTTTCTGAATCAGGTATTATGTTATCGCAGGCACAGGTAGTCCAGGTATTTATTATAAACTTGTATAATTATTTCTGGTTTTGGAGTTCCACTAAGAATGAATTAATAGCCACCGATTCAGGTAAACAATCCAAAAATGGGAGGATAATCCAGCTAAAACTAGGCTGTAATGTCTGTATCTGACGATTTAAGTATCCTCAGCCGGGTATCTGATAAGTGTGGTATACCATGCAACTGACTGAATCAGTGCTGATATCAACCGGTTCATCTTGAGTCACAGAGAGGCCTTACAATGATCACACCTTCTGATCAGAAACCAGCATTTTCGATCATATTAGCATTTCGATGAGGCGGCAGATGATGTAAATCCACAGAATACTGAAATAATTCAATCCATTCAGTATCACTTGAAACTATATCTTGGTCGTAAATATTTGAGACGGTAAATAGCTGCAAAACGGTTCGAACTGCTGATTTTGATCAGTGAAAACGCACAACAAATATACCCCCTCCCCCTTAATAAAACGGCCCCACCCAATTTCAACCCCCACATTGAATGGAATCTCCCAATTTCTACCAAACAATGAATAATTTAAACAACGATACTCAATTTAGCGGTGTATACCTTACCGAGAGTCCATTTTTCAACACAGCTTGATCAAATACTTCCCAAACATGCTGATCTAATAGGCTACAGACTCCTAAATAATTTACACGTTCGACAGTATTAACACAATTGTACCTCGCTGATTCCCTAATTGGATTTAGACTTTCATCTTTCGGCAGGAAGTAGTTTATTTCATGCGCTACACGGTGACCAACTTCTTGTCAAACATTATCCGTCAAAATTTTAAGCTGTGCGCGCCTCTACACAAGAGGTCGCTATTTCGCTGTTTTCTCTGCCTGCTGAAAGCAGTGCTCACGCCCTGCAAATAGTCCCTCGGCGAGGCATGTTATCGAGCAGTGAATCGAAATAAAATTTGCAGCTGAATAGAACAAATACCATACTTGCCAGTGGTACCAAAGGCTTTCCATTAATCGTTGCAACGAAGGCGGAAAAAAATCGAGAAAATTCTGATCTTTGGCAGAGATTACGTGTAGGGGTTAACGGATCGGGACTTTTTTTTATTTAGGAGCCTGTAGCCACAAGTCCTTGCGTCGCGCGTTAAATGCGACAAAGTCTACAAAAAATATGACCGCGTTCATGGCCGTGACACGGACTGGATTGAGGATTGGTTCATTATTAATGGGCATATTGGCACTGAAATTGGTCGTCAATGGGTGAAGCCGAATGGTCTTTCGGGCAAGGGCCACATCTACGGGCATTTCTCTACATGGATAGTGCAAAGACATGCATGACGATTTCTGGAATCTTAACAGCTGATCGCTATAGCGCAATATTATGGACATGTGTTCGACTTATATTAACATACCACTTAGAATAACATTTGAGCACATTATAAAATATCGAGACCTGGTTACAAAACGATAGAGAATAACACTTGAGCGCATACAGGGGCTTCGTGGGGGGGTGGGGGTGCGAACGACCCCCTCTCGGACGAGCCAAAAAAAAAATACAAGAAAAAGCAAAAACACAAAAAAAAAAACAAAAACAAAAACAAAAAAGAAAAGGAAAAACGAAAAAAAAACAAAAAAAAACAACAAAGAGCAAAAGAGAAAGGAAAGAAATGAAAAATGGTAAAATCCGTCTCTAGAAATGTAATCATGATCCGTTTCAGTAATGGGGCGTCAGTTCGCTCAACAATGGGTTCACCACGACTATCCGCTTTAGCGGTCATGAACATACATGTACACTATGATCATAAAGTGAATTATGCAAGAGCTGTAGCTCCACACTCCACACTCGACGGATACAGCAGGCGAATTTACTATTCAATTGATCATTAACACTAACTCGTGTGTGTTTTCCTTCTGCTCCATGTGTCTGGATTTGATAATGAAGCATCGGCAGCCTCGGTCTACCGTTAGCTGAAGACTGTACTACATTCGTGATATTTCATTTCTGGAATATAAATCAGTTTCATTTTTTTCTAGTCAGTATTTTGCCACGGCCACGGTTTAATTTCCAGGATGATGAGTGATATCAGTTTCATTTTCCTAGTCAGTATTTCACCATGGTCATGATACACAGTTTGATATTCTAGATCTATATCGACAATAAACAAATCTTGTATCTGTATCTGTATCTTGTATGGCCATGATACACACTTTGCTATTCTACACAGTATTATTGCGATATTTTCAGCAAAAGTGTAATGCTCACAGTCATGAAATGACATATGGATCGGAAAGTGATATGATGACGTTTAGTTTTGATCATTTTAACATGGTTAGCCTACGAGGTATATCGGCCCAAAGCATTATTATTGTGTTTTCAAGATGGCAAGGAGAATAAAATACAATACTGATAGTAGTATACATTGCGTAAATCCGGTAACATTTCACCCGGATGTAGAGGTCATTTGTGGAGGATTTGTGGAGAGGTCAAGTGCACTATAGTTCCGGCAGAATGGCCAAAAAGCTACCTCCAGCACAGGAGAGTTCCAATTGTTGCAGGAAATGTATTCTTCCGCGGTGATGCGGTCTGGCGGTCGGGGGAAAAAGCTTCCGCGGAGAAAAAGTAGTCCCCAGAATTCAAATACGTTGCATGGTCCGATGGGGTCGAGAGAGGTATCAAAGTGAAGCATTCGTGAGGGGCATCTGATGGGGTGGGTGTGGGGTTGAAATATCGTCATTCTGCGCATGCGCGGTGGACAAAGGGTATGGAAATAGACGTTTTGGGGTCTAGGTGGGCCACTAGTGAATCGATGGAGTCATATGAGGTATCAATGTGAAGCATTCGTGAAGGCGCATCTGATGGACTGGGTATGGGGTTGGAATATCGTCATTCTGCGCATGCGCGGTAGACCAAGTGTATGGAAATAGACGTTTTGGGGTCAGGGGAGTCCCTAATGGGCCGATGGGGTCGAGCGAGGTATCAATGTGAAGCCGATGTGAGGGGGCATCCGATGGGCTGGGTGTGGGGCTGGAATATGGTCATTCTGCGCATGCGCAATAGACCAAGGGTATGAAAATAGACGTTTTGGGATCTAGTTGAGCCATTAATGAGCCGATGGAGTTGAGTGAGGTATTACTGTGAAGCCTAGGTGAGGGGGCATCCGATTGGACTAGTGTCTCACCCGTTGTCCACATTCTGAGCATGCGCAGACAGGGAATTCTGGGAAAGGGATGTGGAAGTAGACGTTTTAGGGTTTAGGTGACCCCCTAATAATCCTATGGTGTCGTATGAGGTCTTATTTTGAAGCTGTCGTGAGGGAGCATCCGCCTGGGCTAGTGTGTCGTTCGTTGTCAATAATCTGCGCATGCGCAGTCTGGCCTTAGTATAGAAATAGACGTGTTGGGGTTTAGGTGGACCACTAGTGTGCCGATGGGATCGAGTGAGGTATCCATGTAAAGCATACGTGAGGGAGTCTCCAAGGAGCTGGGTGTGACGTGAAACTGACGTCATTCTGCGCATGCGCAGTAGACAAAGGGAATGGAAATAGACGTTTTGAGGCCTAGGCGAGCCACTAATGGGCCGATGGAGTCGAGTGAGGTATCCGTGTGAAGCCTAGGTGAGGGAGCAACAACCGGGAGTACTGTCTCGGCAGTTGTCCACATTCTGCGCATGCGCAGACAGGGAATTCTGGGAAACGGGTGTGGAAATAGACGTTTTTGCGGTCTAGGCGGGCCAAGAATGGTCCGATTGAGGTATCAAAGTGAAGCATTCGTGAAGGGGCATCCAGTCATGGATGGGTGCATGTAAAATTAGGGGGGTGACGTCACTTCCGGTGTGGGTGAATGGGGTGTGACCTGGGACCATGATAGGAATGCATGTACTGACCTGTCTGTGGGGTTTTTTCCCGGCCCGGCCCGGCCCGGCCCGGCCCGCCACGGCCGCAGCGCGCGCACGCGCGGGGGTCATCTGATGCCGCAGCGCGCGCGCGCGTCATCACCGGCAGTGCGCGGATGAATGTCGGGTCAGAAGGTCACATCCAGGTCCAAGGTCTCCCTTTCGGTAAGGCTCGGCAACAATGGTTGCGACATCGATATACAGAGCTTGAACCCCAAAAGGGGACTGTAAATTAACCTGGGAAGGACGAGCAGGTCCATTTGGACCAATCAGGGGTCGAGAAAAAGAGCCAATGAGCGATCGATAAAAAGAACCAATGGACGGAGACTAGGTACACGTCTGCGCCTGCATCCGGGTACTGGGATGCTTTCACCTACGTCCGCGCCTACATCCGGGTTCTTGTACACCCGGGTGATGTTTTCTGGACATGGATGGGTTACCTTTGGCTCCATTCTAGGCCACTGATTGGCTAATACGGTGTTCAAAGCCAGTTTGATGCATTATGCTCATATAGAAAACACACAAGACAGTGTTTTTTGGTGAGATCTCATTTTGTTTGTTATTCAGTAATAACAACAACGTGAGAACAACCACGTGAAAACTGAAGCCCAGAACAGGGGGCTTGTACAGTGAAAGAACTGAAGCCCAGAACAGGGGACTTGTAAACTGAAGCCCAGAACAGGGGGCTTGTACATTGAAAGAACTTAAGCCCAGAACGGGGCTTGTACATTGAAATGATCAGCGGCCCAGTCATATACGAGTACATCGCGGTCCTCGGCCTTGGGGTACTCGTCAAACATCTGTACGATGGTAGATAAGGTTCTGCCCCGGCATCGATGGTACAGGTAAAACAAGCAATATTGTCCGCACACGCTACTGGTCAGGCTTTGCAACGTTTGACTGTTCCAACACCACGTCTCTGTGCCTTGATCCATGAAGTCTGTTAAATCGGGATGGAGGGGTGGCAGGCCGTACGGGTCAAAGTATTCGCCCTGCGCTTCTGTCAAGTAGACACCCACCCAATGTTCACCGGGCCGATCCATCGGGTCCGTGTTGAGAACGTATGCAGCAGGATACACACGGTCTAATGGGAACACATCTCGGGCGAACAACTTGAAAGACCATACGTGTCCCTGGGTCATTCTTCAGCACAGAGAGTCATTCAGTTAATTTTTAGAGTGCGAACATATGGATCCCAGCACAGCAATGGGTACTGTTTTGAGACAGTTGTACTTTAAGCCTTCTAGTCCAGCGGCTTATGCAGGTGCGAACGCATTGCACCGTCCTGCGAAAAGGTCGGGTTTGAATATAACGATGTCTGCTGTGAAGCGGTGGTTGAGTCAACAGTACATGCATACGGTACACAAACCCATGCAGTAGAAAGAAATTCACGAGAGTTATAGTTGACAAGATAAAATGATGTATGGCAGAGACATCTTCGATTGATGTTAAGTATAAAAAGTATGAATGATGGAAAAGCAGAAACTTCGAGGTAAATTTAACTTTACATCATATCAAAGTTTTCAAAAAATATATCTTGAGGCTGTCAGCATTATCGAGTAAACAAGGCAATTACGAGCGATCAACGCTTGGTTGGCGTTTGATATGGTATCCCTATTTATGAAACTATTGGTAACCAAGTCGCAACCTATAAGCACAATCTTAATGAAATGCAACAAAAAAAACCCCATCAGAATCATGAAAAAAAATACGGCAACAAAATCTCTCTCAAAAGTTTTACGCCAAGGCCAAGGCCAAGATGTTGCTCAAAGATTCCATGCTGTGAGAATAAATGGCGTTGATCTTCTGGCAAATATGTCGAAGCTGGGAAAGCCGTAGTACACACAATAGCATGCGGCCTATAGACGATCCGTTTCCACAAATGTATCATGATACACCAATGTTCTGTGATAAATGCTGAATAAATAATTTTTTTCAAGTAATTGTAAGATCTGTTAATATAATATGCAACGTGGTGGGGAGGCTCTATAATTTTATGAAAAATATTTTGTGATATACAAATTACATGATAAAAGAGTGATGTATTAAGTAGGATGTGTTGTATACATTGATGAACCCTCGACCATAACAATAATTTAGTGTTTAATCGATTTTGATCAGAGAAGCCTTTGGGAAGATTGTTGTGGGGAACAACGAAAAGAAAATATTTTTATTTGTTCGGTCTACATGTCGAGCAGGAGTCCCGTGATGCTGTTTTTACGCGTTTTCAGATTATCTTTCTGTGTGTTGTAATGGCATGGGCACGATGAACATTTGTATGACTTACCTGTATGAGATATATTTGTAAACTCGCAGGTTTTCCTTTGTCACGTAGTTGTACAGTTAAACAAGTGAATTTGTATGACTTTTCACCAGTATGAGTTCTTTCATGTCGGTTCCATTTTCTTTTACAATTATACGAGCACCATGCACATTTGTGAATGTTTCTTAACCAAGAAATGTCCAGTCTCAAACAAGAATAAAATGGCAATAATTCAAACCTGAATAATGCCCCTCCAGATTGATGGAAAATCGCCTCCATGTAATACAGATAAGAAATATCCAGTAACCCAATGCCTGATGAACTGATAGCACATGGATGCACTGTAACAGCATTAGGATTCATAAACAGAATAATCTTATCCGTTTTCATGCAAAATTGAGTCTTGTCATCAATTTTGGTACATATATATGGAGATTTCCTGGTCAATTTCGGGTACCAGTATGGTAAAGATGATCTTCTAGCAAAATATGATAAGGAAAATATTTGATTTTCAACTTATTTCCAGGTGAAATTGAATTTACCTTGGCAAAGTAAATTTGTTTAATTCTTTGCCCCATGACATCATGCGACATCGATTTCTGAACCAAAGAGTAGATGCTGGGCTGCCATATGGATCCTTATAGAATGTTCACCTGATACTGTCATATACAAAACAATTCTGCGGAGCAACAGGTATATTTTTTACCTTCACATGGAAAAGGATAAATCATTCAGCATATTTAATTTATTAATTTGTTTGAGATGCCAAATGGTGTCATTATGGAATGGAATGGGGCATCAATTGGCCTCTTTATGGGGCAATGGTAGCAAACCTTTATGGGACAGAGTTAAGGGCCCATTATCAGCAACACAAAACTATGGCTTTGAATCCTTAACACATACTAGCGGAGAACTGGTACCTGATATATTCATCCCCAATATGCTGTTCAGTTTT
The DNA here is from genome assembly GCA_036873755.1 of Hanleya hanleyi. Lineage (NCBI taxonomy): Eukaryota > Metazoa > Mollusca > Polyplacophora > Lepidopleurida > Hanleyidae > Hanleya > Hanleya hanleyi. Next base: position 16,020 of record JAVTVY010056812.1, on the reverse strand, counting down.
CAAGCTATTTTTCTTTAAGGCCGAAGATCTTAATTGGGGGAAAAATATCTTGTCTCGCTCAGTTTTTCTTAATTTCTTAGTTTCTCTTATCTGAGATTTCAGCTTATTTAAGAAAAACTTGAGAAAAAAATGAGAACCTGGCAAGAATTTTTTTCTGAAATTAGACATTGCAATTATTATTTTCTTGTTTGAGAAATAATGTTTCTTGATTGAGAAATAATATGTTTCTCGTTTAAGAAATGAAGTGTTGATTATTTCTTAATCGAGATAAATTCTCTTAAAATATCCTTCTTGATTAAGAAGAAAAACCTTTGCGTGACTCCCAAGAAAATGTAAGAAAGAGTAAGAAATTTTAAGGGTTTTTTCCTAAATGAGAAGAAAACATGTGACTAATATATATACCGAATGAAAGATCTCTCCCCCGTATTCAAAATGTAAGCAAATATTTTTTGCGATGTTTTCTTCTCGATTAAATCGGCGTTCAACCTGCGCATCGTTGTCTTTCAAGCATGCCGCCATTTTGGCAAGTGTGGCAAGTGTGGACAGTCGTTTCGGTTCGGGAGCCTGACGATGCACAAACTCGGTTATCACAGCATTATCTTTCAGCAACGCCACACACTGCGGCATGATGCCCGTGTATTTGCGGAATATTGGCACACTACCACTATCAAATTATAACAGTATACACAATATAAACCTGCAGTTCCGAGAGCTTCTCATACTTTAACGTACAGAGCGGAGGTGAGTATGAGCCCGGCTGACGTCACGCAGCGATGCGCACAATAGGTTTTGCGCATTTCTGATTGGTTAAAATAGACACAAGCCCTTGTAATGGCGGCATTTATGAATCCGTCCACAGGCTTCAGTTTTTGATGTTTCGATATGAATAGATCGGCGATAAAAAAATCCCAAAAAACATTTGCTTACATTTTTGGATACGGGGGAGATAGTTCTTTCTTTCAGTGTATACGTTAGTCACTCGTTGTCTTTTCCTTTAAAGAAGCGTTTCATTTTTTACTGTGTACACTGGCAAAGTGGACATTTCAAAGACTTATCCCGAGTAAGCGTTCTCTTGTGAACCCACAGGGTTTCAATGTTGCGTAGCTGGACAGCTAAACAAGATATATGTATGTCTTTTCACCAGTATCAGTTCTTTCGTGTCGATTTAGTTGTCCTTCACATACACAATTATATGGGTACGATGAATATTTGTATGACTTTTTGTTTGAATGATATATTTTTGTGAACTCGCAGGTTCTCCTTTGTCACGTAGTTGGACAGTTAAACAGGGGATTTGTATGACTTTTCACCAGTATGAGTTACTTGATGTCGATACAAGTTTGCTTTTGTTGTACATTAATATGGTCACCATGCACATGTGTATGGTTTTTCGCCAGTATGGGTTCTTCCAAGTCAAGTGAGCGAGTGAGTAGGATGTGACGTCGTCTTCAACTCTTTCTTTCAGTCGTATCACGACGGTGCCTACATGTGCCAGAACACGAGTGCCCACAGTTCTTATTGCATTGGACACTGATCAGCCCAGCCAGTACAGCGCTCGGTCACCCATCCAAGTATTGACAAGTCAAGAACTGCTTCAATAGTAGGGCTTTTCACCAGTATGAGCTCTTTTGTGCTGCTTTAGTTATCCACTCGATACACAGCGAAATGAACACAACGAACATTTGTATGGCTTCCGTGTATCACCAGTATGAGATCTTTCATGAAGAGTCAGTTGTCCTCTTCTTTTGCATTTATATGGGCACAGTGAACATTTGTATGGCTTATCAACAGTATGAATTATTTCATGTTTCTTCAAGTCTCCTTTCGTTGCACAGTTATACAGGCACAACAAACAGCTGTAAGGCTTTTCAACAGTATGAATTCTGTTATGCACCCCAAGATAACTTCTCCATGCACAACTATATCAGCACAAAGAACAATTTGAGGTTTTTCCCCGGTATGAGTTATTTTATGGACATCAAGGTCACCTCTCTGTGCAGAGCTATACGAGCACAGAGCATTTGTATGGCTTTTCACCAGTATGAATTCTGTTATGCTTCTCAAGGTTACCTCTATGTGTACAGCTATATGAGCACAGAGAACATTTGTAAGGCTTTTCACCAGTATGGATTCTTTTATGCACATCTAGGTTATCCTTACGTGTACAGCTATAGGAGCACATAGAGCATTTGTATGGCTTTTCACCAGTATGAATTCTGTTATGCTTCTCAAGGTTACCTCGATGTGTACAGCTATACGAGCACAGAGAACATTTGTAAGGCTTTTCACCAGTATGGATTCTTTTATGCACAGCAAGGTGACCTCCCTGTGCAGAGCTATAGAAGCACAGAGAACATTTGTATGGCTTTTCACCAGTATGAATTCTGTGATGCACATCAAGGTCACCTCTCTGTGCAGAGCTATACGAGCACAGAGAACATTTGTATGGCTTTTCACCAGTATGAGTTCTTTCATGCCTCTGCAGATCACTTCTGCGAACACAGCTATAAGAGCAGTGTGATTTGTCTCCAGGTTTAGATTTTTTCATTCTTCTTGGTTGACATAAAGCTGAATTGCGTGATGGTTCTTCAGTCGTTACAATGTTTGCACTCTTCATTATCTACGTGATCAGTATGTTGTTCCAGGTTATCGTCTTCCAACCGTTCAATATTTGTACCAGCATTATTCCTTAATTGGGGATCAGCCTTGTACAAGGTCACTGGGTACGGTCTGTCTGTTACCATGGCCAGCACATTAACAGCTCCATTACCTTTCATCTCCTCTGTATATGAACAGCTCTCTGTAATCTCCTAGAACAACAACCACAGCAACAGTTAATTAACGTATTGTAACCCCATTTATTAAATTGATTGCTACAAAGCATAAATTGATAACAGATAATAATCTCACACTAATACTGTGTTGATTAGATTGGTGAATCGTTGGAGATGAAGCAAAGAATCACATTGTTTACTTGTCATACGAGTCCTTGTTACCCAGCAGATAAGAAATGTACAGGGTAATATCGAGACTGGGTTACAGAACGATGGGGAATAACACTTAAGAACATTAGAGAATATCCAGACCTGGTTTCAGAACGACGGTGAATCACTTTAGAGAATAACACTTTAGAGAATATTCGAGATCTGTACAAATCATTGTGATTGTAGATTTGTGACCGTGGTAAACATGATGGAGAAGAAAGCGGTACCGGCCTCATGTCTTACGACGCAGTACTTACATTTTACTCCTTTTTTAAAATACTTTCCTATCATACATCACAACAACGCATATATAAAACCTTGCATGAGTTGACAATTACATGGAGAAAGATAGACACACATAGACAGTTAGTTATAGGCACAATTTAATTTGGATTTGTATAGTAGATAAGGGTAAACAGTAAACAACAGCTTTGGTATTGACTCAGTCATCCAATAATTCCTGAACAAATTACCATCTCTGTTTGAAAGTATCAATTCTGCCTTCATTGATCGCAATCAATTTTCTATATCCACTTCTTTGTTTATTTCCTGTTTCAAATTCGTTGTTGATAGTGATCTCCCGTGAACTTTGCACTTGTATACCTAGAATCATACTGCAATAATGATGAAGTTTACCCGCCTGGAGAAGACTGTAGAAATCTGATACCACGCCAGGGGCGGCGTTTTCACTATTTATAATCAATTACTGTATCAGTTTCACTGACAATCCAGTCTATTATATTTGTCCATAATTCCTTTACAAATGTGCATTCCCAAAATAAGTGCAGAGGTGATTGAGTTTCACTTTGCAGAAGCTACAATTGTGTTTCTGTATGATTTTCATCTGGCATAGCAGTTTATTCTGCCGTTTATTCTGCACTGAAACCGTCGTCAGTTTGCAATATATACATGTTCTGAATGGAAGCATATATACGCATTTTCAGGCCAGCTGGTTAAGGAATATGATATTTCACATCTCTTGGCTTTTGGGGACAGACTTAAGTTTGGTTAAAAGCACGTACATATCTTTGTAACCATTCTTGTTTTTAACATTGATCCCAATTTTACAGCAAGATACAGGTTACTAGACACGAGAATTCCTCCAACCAAGCAATAGCTCATGATGTTCGTTGTTTAATTTTGTTTGGCTTTGGTAATCCAACTAAAGGAATAGCTACACGGGCAAAGTGGACATTTCAATGGCTTATCATGAGTAAGCGTTCTCTTGTGAACCCACAGGTTTTCAATATTGCGTGCTGGACAGCCAATCAAGATATATGTATGGCTTTTCACCAGTTTCAGTTCCTTCTTGTCGATTTAGCTCTCCTTCATATGCACAATTATATGGGCACGATGCACATTTGTATGACTTTTTGCCTTTAGGAGATATTTTTATGAACTAGTTGATTCTCCTTTGCCACGTGGTTGGACAGTTAAACCGGGGATTTGTATGATTTTTCATTAGTATGAGTTCGTTCGATGTCGATTCAAGTTCACTTTTCTTGCACAACTATAATGGCACCATGCATATTTGCATGGCTTTCACCAGTATGATCTCTTCTATGCTGCACCAGGCATCCATTCGATGTACAGCGAAATGAACACAATGAACATTTGTATGGCTTCCGTGTATCACTACTATGAGATCTTTCGTGACGAGTCAGTCGTTCTCTTCTTTTGCACTTATATGGACACAGTGAACATTTGTAAAGCTTATCACCAGTATGAATTACTTCATGTCTCTTCAAGCCTCCTTTCGTTGCACAGCTATAATGACACAACAAACATTTGTAAGGCTTTTCACCAGTATGGATTCTTTTATGCACATCAAGGTGAACTTTCTGCGCGGAGCTATACGAGCACATAGAGCATTTGTACGGCTTTTCACCAGTATGAATTCTGCTATGTTTCTCAAGATTACCTCTATCTGTACAGCTATATGAGCACAGAGAACATTTGCAGGGCTTTTCACCAGTATGAATTCTTGTATGCATATCAAGGTGACCTCTCCGTGCAGACCTATATGAGCACAGAGAACATTTGTATGGCTTTTCAGCAGTATGAACTCTGTTATGCTTCTCAAGGTTACCTTTCTGTGTACAGCTATACGAGCACAGAGAACATTTGTAAGGCTTTTCACCAGTATGAGTTCTTTCATGCCTCTGCAGATCACTTCTGCGAACACAGCTATAAGAGCAGTGTGAACATTTGGATGATTTTTCTCCAGGTTTAGATTTTTTCATTCTTCTTGGTTGACATAACACTGAGTTGCGTGAGCGTTCTTCAGTTGTTACGATGTTTGCACGCTTCGTTTCTACGTGATCAGTATGTAGTAACAGGTTATCGTCCTCTAAGTGTTCAATATTTCTACCAGCATTATTCCTTAATTGGGGATCAACCTGGTACAAGGTCACTGGGTATGGTCTGTCTGTTATCATGGCCAGCACATTAACAGCTCCATTACCTTCCATCTCCTCTGTGTATGAACAGCCCTCTGTAATCTCCTAGAACAACAACCACAACAATAGTTAATTATGTATTGTAATCTCCTTAATTAAATTGATTTCTATAAAGCATAAATTGAGAACAGATAGCAATCTCACACCAATACTGTGCTGATTAGATCGGTGAATCTTTGGAGATGGGGCAAAGAGCCACATAGGGACAACAGAAGTTTTCTGCGAGTCACTTGATGGCTTATAGGCGTATGGCGTATTCCACGATAACCTTGTTCACTAACTCCCGTTTCCCTCAATCAATGACCGAACAAAAAAAATGACAATAGAAACACATTTAAATTCAAAACTATCGTAAACAGACAATGTGCCCTCAACCTTACTATCTAAAACATGTCAATGCATTGTATTAGATGAAAAGAAACAGGTGTCCTATGAATTCTTTGTATAATTTTTAATTTAGCTTGATAAAACATAAATGACATCTGCAACATTTGTGTTGGTTATTTCATTTTCCGTCAAAATCTATTTTGTATATGTTGAAGTAATTTCTCATACGACAAGCACTTGCATATGCTCAGTGAAATTAGGCCAATCGTATTGATGTATCTGTAACATTGTCAGTATATCATATCATCCATGCTGTAATACTGGGTCATTTCAAAATTTTGCTGATGTCATTCCCGTCACGGGAGTTGGACGAAAATGACATTAGCAACCCACAGTATCCATGTATTGGTATTTAGTGCACTGGCAATGGTACATACATCTGTATCAGGTCAAGATGCTACCACTGCAAATCTTTTATTGAATAATCTCATTTGTGGCGAATGTTAAAAAAAAAGTAGGATGGAAATATGACATTAGCGCAAATGGCATTAGCAACATTACATCTTTGCCTCTATATTATACTGTAGATAAGAAATGTACAAGCTAAAACTGTTCATATTTATATGATACATTACACAAATTTGATGGGTTTAGCACATGACATAGAATTGTTTTATACATGTAATATCTTTAATGTTGCGAATGTCATTTTCGGTTGGACGGAAAATTTGACGGAAAAGTGGACTAGGATTTTGTGGAATCCGCCATATATTCTTTCACCGCTACCATTTTAATGTTGCGCTTAATTGTTTAGGACATTTTTTCAATAAATGTTCCCAATGCAAAATAGTTTATATATAACCCGGGTACGACCCAAACGTAAAGTAACTCCCTACTTACTTGTGCGCATGCTTCAAGTTTGATGTCAGCATCTTTTCGTGGATATTCAAACTCATCAAACAAATCAGCTGGTTCTTCCCTTGTCGCGACTTTTGTTAAATTCAGCGCCCCTGTGGTAGCAGTGCTCTGGACCAGCGGTTCTTTTTTTACGGACAAATGTCGGCAGTACAAATCTCCCTGTATCACGGAAGTGGTGTCCTCGACGAAGGGCTCCATTTTCATTGGTATATCATCCATATTTGCTCTGTTGCAGTTCAATCCTAAATGAAATAGATGATATGAAACACGTCTCAGCAAAGTCTATTTCTTTAATAGTTGCATCTTGTTACATGTAGTTGGCATGATTTTATTGATTTATTCTAAGTGCATTTGAAGATGACATCACGGGAGCATAAACAGAAAGCCATATCGAATGCACCAGTGGCATTGATAATGGTGGACCATTGACAGTCAGCCAAAATATCTGACAGCTTTCACTGACAAACGGTGAAGACAGCATCACCAAGAAATGGTGACCAGTTCGAACCAAAACAAATTCCATCATCACCAATGGTAAAGAACTGAAATCTGAACTCATTGCTCTTCATCATATAGTGGTGATGACCAGGCCCCATCACCAATACAAGGTGATGAACTGACCTCGTCCCAATTTGGCCTTAATAAATTTCGATGACAGGGCCTCGTGGTCGATACATGTGAAATGAGGTCAGCAAGGTCACAGTCATTCACACGTTCTAGAGCTGCATGTCAGTGCATGAGCCTGGTTTACACAAAAATACCTGGAATCTGGTCTACAAAACTACAGAAAATCCCACAGATCAATAACCGGTACCCAGAACTAATACTAATCACCACGGACACTCCTAACGAAGTGTAACGCTTGTATAATTAAGAGCACTATTACCCGGTTGCACGGAGCCATTTGGCACTCACCTCTACAGGTGATATCAGTTTCATTTTCCTAGTCAGTATTTTACCATGGCCACGTTTTAATTTCCAGAATGATGAGAGATATCAGTTTCATTTTCCTAGTCAGTATTTCACCATGGTCATGGCCATGATACACACTTTGATATTCTACACAGTATTATTGTGATATTTTCAGCAAAAGTTTAATGCTCACAGTCATGAAATGGGATATGGATCGGAAAGTGATATGATGACGTTAAGTTTTGATCATTTTAACATGGTTAGCCTACGAGGTATATCGGCCCAAAGCATTATTATCGTGTTTTCAAGATAGCAAGGAGAATACAATACAATACTGATATTTGACAAATGATGTGTTAATTTATTTCTTGGAAATCGCTCAGAATGCATCTCAGGTATAATATAACCCTAAATCTGCATACATTATGTTCAGATTTAATTTCGGCAAAACACTTAGAACCGGAGATCTAGTACCCCGGAGCTTCCGGGGCCTAGGCGGCCCCTGGACCCACCTCATAGCGACGTCCATGGCATAGAGAATATCGGGACCTGTTTACAGAACGACGGATAATATAACATGAGCACATTTGAGAATATAGAGACCAGTAATATATAATGAAGGTGAAAGTGAGACTGATGACGTTACTTCCGGTCACCTGACGCGGCAATCTTTGAAAATGTCCGGACATCTACGGCAATCTCAGATAATCTTCGGCAATGTCCAGACGTCTCCGACAATCTCCAGGAATCATCCGTCATCTCCGGCAATGACTGGTCATCTCTGGGTGTGTGTTTTTTGTTTTGTATCAACGGCAAATTGTCGCAAAAATGCGCGCCCAGACTTATCTGCTTCTGATCCGGTGACGTCACATCCAGGTCAAAGGTCACATCCGGTGATGTCACATCCGGCTTCAAGGTTACATCCGGGTCAAAAGGTCGAAGGTCACTTCCGATCACGTAACGGCCCAGTAAGAGTCATCTGCCTCTATATAAGACCCCAGTGACTTCCAATGTTAATCTCTGGGGAATGCAGGTTTTGGGTAGGAGTATTGGGGTGGGCATATTTTTTTTCTTGTGGATTTTACTATAGGCTGTGGTACCTTGATTTGTCTGTCTCGCGCTGTAGAATACGATGGCAGGAATTTCGAGGCCATGAGGCAAATTTTACTGAAAAGTTCACAAAGGTCTTGGGTTGACATTTTAGATCCATTCGGGTTCAATGGACAATGACCTGTTCAATGTCAGTTCCAATGGGGGATTCACTCGTGGACATTTGCGGTATGGGGTGTGGCACCTAGTTTTCTCTGTCGCGAGCTGTAGAACACGTGACGATTAGAGGGGTCTCCGGGGTCATAGGTCAAAGTTACCGTGTGCATGCGTAGTGAATAGGCAGGCCTGAAGTGGACGTTTTGGGGTCGCGGTGGACCAGTATTGATCCGATTTGGTCGTGTGAGGCGTCATAGTGAAGCATTCGTGGGGGATCATCCGACTGGATGGGTGTGGAGTGAAAGTAAGGCTATGGCGCGCATGCACAGGGAGGAAATTGTGGGATAAGGAAACTGGAATGGACGCTTTGGGGTCGAGTTGGGCCAATAGCGGGCTAAATTTGTCGAGGAATCCATGTGAAGCTGTCCTCGAGACCGATCAAGTCATGGGTGGATGCATAGAAACTGTAACCTCAATAAAAATACAATCTACCATTACAAATATACAAATACATATATTAAACCAGAACATAGTTAACTTAAACAATATACTAGTGTTCTCAAACATTTATCAACTCAAGATTGTATATAGACTATACTACTGATACAGAACGAGGATACATCGTCCTTCACTTCAGCCTAATCGTTTTCTGTTTGCTATGTGTTCAAATGGCAATATAAAACAATGTGCATATCTAACATGACGTGATGAACATATTCAATGATCAAAGATCGGTACATCGCGGGGTCACCAAACACATCCCTGAAACCCAACTTTACGGATAAAAACTCTAGTAGGCGATCTAGTATCCCGGCGCTTCCAGGGCCTAGGCGACCCCTGGACCCACTTCCTAGCGACGCCCATCGCATAGAGAATATCTGGACCTGGTTACAGAAAGACCGAGAAGAATAGGTAACACATGAACACATTAGAGAATATAGAGCCCAGTAGTATATGAAGGTGAATGTGAGACTGATGACGCCACTTCCGGTCACCTGACGCGGCAATATTTGAAAATGTCCGGGCATCTACGGCAATCTCAGATAATCTGCGGCAATGCCCGGGCGTCTCCGACAATCTCCGGGAATCATCTGCCATCTCCGGCAATGTCCGGTCATCACTGGGTGATTTTTTTTTGTATAAACGGCAAATTCTGTCGCAAAAATGCGCGCCCAGAGTTATCTGCTTCTGATCCGGTGACGTCACATCCAGGTCAAAGGTCACATCCGGTGATGTCACATCCGGTTCCAAGGTTACATCCGGGTCAAAAGGTCGAAGGTCACTTTCGATCACGTAACGGCCCAGTAAGTGCCATCTGCCCCTAAATAAGACCCCAGTGACTTCAAATGTTAATCTCCGAGGAATTCTTGTTTGGGTAGGAGAATTGGGGTGGTCGTATTTTTTTCCTTGTGGATTTTACTATAGGCTGTGGTACCTTGGTTTTTCTGTCTCGGGCTGTAGAACACGATGGGAGGAATCTCCAGGCCATGAGGTGAATTTTACTGAAAAGTTCACACAGGTCTTGGGTTGACATGTTAGATCTATTCCGGCTCAATGGACAATGATCTGTTCAATGTGAGTTCCACTGGAGGACTCATTCATGGGCATTTGCGGTATAGGGTGTGGCACCTTGTTTTCTCTGTCTCGAGCTGTAGATCACGTGACGATTAGAGGGTTCTCCGAGGTCAAAGGTCAAAGTTACCGTGTGCATGCGTAGTGAATAGGCAGACCTGAGGTGGACGTTTTGGGGTCGCGGTGGACCAGTATTGATCCGATTTGGTCGTGTGAGGTGTCATAGTGAAGCATTCGTGGGGGACCATCCGACTGGATGGTTGTGGAGTGAACGTAAGGCTATGGCGCGTATGCGCAGGGAGGAAATTGTGGGAAAAGGACACTGGCATGGACGCTTTGTGGTCGAGTTGGGCCAATATCGGTCTGAATGGGTCGAGGAATCCATGTGAAGCTCGCCTCCAGACCGATCAAGTCATGGGTGGGTGCATATATACTGTAACCTTAATAAAAGTACAATCTACTATTACAAATTTTCAAATACATATATCAAAACAGAACATAGGTAACTTAAACAATATACTAGTGTTCTCAAAGATGCATCAACTCAAAATTGTATCTAGACAAAACTGCTGACACAGAACGAGGATACATCGTCCTTGACTTTAGCCTAATCGTTTTCTGTTTGCTATGTGCTCAAAAAGGCAATATAAAACAATGTGCATATCTAACGTGATGACGTGATGAACATATTCAATGATCAAAGATCGGTACATCGCGGAGTCACCAAACACATCCCTGAAACCCAATTTTACGGATAAAAACTCAGCACATTATCTGCGTCTTCTGCGATCAGAATCTGGGAGGAAAGTGACCAAAACTAACTCGTTCTCTACCCAAAACTCGGTCGGTTGCTGTTGACGACGGAGTACGTCACCGATGGAGAATAACACTTTGGCACATTAGAGAATATCGAGACCTGGTTACCAAACGATGAAGAATAAGACTTGCGAACATCAAAGAATCTCGAGACCTGGTTACAGAACGATGGAGAATAACACTTGAGCACATTAGAGAATATCGAAACCTGGTTACAGAACGATGGAGAATAACACTCGAGAACATCAGCGAATATCGAAACCTGGTTACAGTACGATGGAGAATTGCACTTGTGCACATTAGAGAATATCCAGACTTGGTTACAGAACGATGTCCAGAGAATATTCGAGATTTGTACAAATCATTGTGATTGTAGATTTGTGACTGTGGTAAACATGGCGGAGAAGGACGCGGCACCGGGTTTCATGTCTTATGACGCAAAACTTACATTTTACTTTTTTTTTAATTACTTTCCCATCATACATCACAACGCATACATGTACATAAAAGAGACATATAGATAAAGACAGACACACATAGGCAGTCACTTATAGTCACAATTTAATTGTTAATCATCAATTTGGATCTGTACAGTAAATCAAGATTATATACAACAAGAGTAAACACAGATAGAATATACTTTTTGGTATAGGCTCAGTCATTCAATAATTCTAGAACAAATTACCATCTCTGTTTGAAAGTTTTTGCCTTGATTAGTGGCAAATAATTTTTGATTTCCGCTTTTTGTTTATTTCCTGTTACAAAGTTGTGGTTGATAATGATCCACCTTGAACTTTGTACTTGTATATTTAGAATCATACTACATGTACGATAATGATGAAGTTTACAAGCCTGGAGTAGACTGTATCTGATACCACGCCAAGGGCAGCGTTTTCACTATTCATATCAATTACTGTATCAGTCTTACTGACAATCCAGTGTATTATATTTTTCCATAATTCCTTTACAATCGTGAATTCTCAAAATAAGTGCAAAGATGTTTCAGTTTCACATAGCAAATGCTACAATTGTGTTTCTGTAAAATTTTCATCTGGCACATCAGTTTATTCTGTGGTTTATTCTGTACTGAAACCGTCGTCAGCTTGCAATCGCTACATGTTCTGAATGGAAGCACATGTATGCATTTTAAGTCCAGCTGGTTATGGACTATCATATTCCACTTCTCTTGGCTTTTTAGGGACAGATTTAAGTTTGGTTAAAAGCATGTACATATCTTTGTATCCATTCGCAACATTGGCTCCAATTTTACTACGAGACACATGTTACCAGACACGCGGCTTAGCCCCAGCAAGCAAAAGTTCATGATGTTCATTGTTTAATTTTGTTTGGCGTTGGTAATCCAACTGGAGGAACAGCTACACGGGATAAGTGGACATTTCAACGGCTTACCCCGAGTAAGCGTTCTCTTGTGAACCCACAGGTTTTCAATGTTGCATCACTGGACAGCCAAATAAGAGATTCACCACTATCAGTTCTTTCTTGTCGATTTAGTTGTTCTTCCCATGCACAATTATATGGGCACGATGAACATTTGTATGACTTTTTGCCTGTATGAGATATTTTTGTGAATAGGAGCGTTATGCAAGAGGTGGGAACACTTGACCACTTCTGGTGACTAAATAGCAACCATACGCTCTACAGGAAAGCCTTCGTCGGCACCTAACTTTCAGATCCGAGAATTCGGTGGATTCTCGGATGTAATCTTAGTATCTCAGCCGCGCTTGCAGGTTCTCCTATTTCACGTAGTTGGACAGTTAAACGGGGGATGTGTATGACTTTTCACTAGTATGAATTCTGTTATGCCTCTTCAAGTGACCTTTCTGTGTACAGCTATATGAGCACAGAGAACATTTGTATGGTTTTTCACCAGTATGAATTCTGTTATGCTTCTCAAGGTTACCTCTATGTGTACAGCTATATGAGCACAGAGAACATTTGTATGGCTTTTCACCAGTATGAATTCTGTTATGCTTCTCAAGGTTACCTCTATGTGTACAGCTATATGAGCACAGAGAACATCTGTAAGGCTTTTCACCAGTATGGATTCTTTTATGCATATCAATATGACTTCTGCATGCAGAGCTATATGAGCACATAGAGCACTTGTATGGCTTTTCACCAGTATGTATGTATTTGTGCTTCTCAATGTTGCCTTTCTGTGTACAGCTATACGAGCGCAGAGAACATTTGTAAGGCTTTTCACCAGTATGGATTCTTTTATGCACATCAAGGTAACCTCTCTGTGCAGAGCTATACGAGCACAGCGAACATTTGTAAGGCTTTTCATCAGTATGCATGTATTTGTGCTTCTCAAGGTTACCTTTCTTTGCAGAGCTATATGAGCACAGAGAACATTTGTAAGGCTTTTCACCAGTATGCATGTATTTGTGCTTCTCAAGGTTACCTTTCAGTGCAGAGCTATATGAGCACAGAGAACATTTGTAAGGCTTTTCACCAGTATGCATATATTTGTGCTTCTCAAGGTTACCTTTCAGTGCAGAGCTATATGAGCACAGAGAACATTTGTAAGGCTTTTCACCAGTATGCATGTATTTGTGCTTCTCAAGGTTACCTTTCAGTGCAGAGCTATACGAGCACAGAGAACATTTGTAGGGCTTTTCACCAGTATGAGTTATTTCATGCCTCTGTAGATCACTTCTGCTAACACAGCTATAAGAGCAGTGTGAACATTTGGATGATTTGTCTCCAGGTTTAGATTTTTTCATTCTTTTTGATTGACATAACGCTGAATTGCGTGAGGGTTCTTCAGTTGTTACGATGTTAGCACTTCGTTTCTACGTGATCAGTATGTAGTTGCAGGTTATCGTCCTCCAACCGTTCAATATTTGTACCAGCATTATTCCTTAATTGGGGATCAACCTGGTACAAGGTCACTGGGTATGGTCTGTGTGTTACAAATGCCAGCACATTAACAGCTCCATTACCTTTCATCTCCTCTGCGTAGGAACAGCTCTCTGTAATCTCCTGCAACAACAACCACAACAATAGTTAATTAACGTATTGTAATCCCCTTAATTAAATTGATTGTTACAAAGCATAAATTGAGAACAGATATCAATCTTACACCAATATTGTGTTGATTGGGGATGAAGCAAAGAGCCACATAGGGACTCGCATGACAAGTTTTCTGTGAGTTACTTGGTGGCTTACAGGCATATAGCGGATTTCCACGATAACTTTGTCCACTAATTTCCGTTTCTGTCAATCAACGAAGGAACAAAAAACATGAGATCAGCAACACTTTTAAATTCAAAACTATCGTAAACAGAAAATGTGTCCTCTACCTTACTATCTACAAAATGTCAATGAACTGTATAAGATAAAAATAACCAAGTGACCCTATGGATTTTGTGTACAGTTTTTAATTTAGCAGAACAAAACAAACAAGCGTTCGGAGAACCCCAACATCTCTCCTTGCGGGGTCATCCGCCAAAGCTGCAGCAGTATTGAAAGCATAAATATAGAGCAAACAATAACGTCTGGAATAGATGATGTGGTACAGACAATGTCTGGAATAGATTATCTGGTACAGACAATAACATCAGTCCCATGTGGGATTACTGTCAGATAGGTCAATCCCGTGTAGGATGGAAAGATCAGTGCTGTGGGGTTACTGTTGCAGAAGGCAATCCAGTGTAAGATTACTGCTGGATAGGTCAGTCTCATGCGAGATTACTGCTGGATAGGCCAGTCCTGTGTAGGATTACTGCTGGATGGGCTAGTCCCGTGTGTTATTACTGCTGGATAGACCAGTCCCATGTGGGATCACTGCTGGACAGTCCAGTCCCAAGTGGGATTACTGCTGGATAGGCCAGTCTCGTCTGGGATTACTGCTGGATAGAACAGTCTCGTATGGAATTACTGCTGGATAGGTCAGTCCCGTATGGGATTACTGCTGCATAAGCAGTGCAGTGTGGGATTACTGCTGCATATGGCAATCCCGTTTTGGATTACTGTTGGGGAGGTCAGTCCCGTGTAGGATTTCTGCTGCATATTGCACTCCAGTGCAGGATTACTTCTGGATAGGTCAGTCCTGTGTGAGATTACTGCTGGATAGGCCAGTCTGGTCTAGGATTACTGCCGGATAGTTGAGTCCCATATATGGGATTACTGCTGGATAGTTCAGTTCTGTGTGGCATTACAGCTGGATAGGCCAGTGCCGTTTAGGATTACTGCTGGATAGGTCAGTCCCGTGCGGGATTACTGCTGGATAGGTCTGACCAAGGAAAACATGAAACATGTCCACCATGTTTTATAATTATCCCATGAAAGTTTTAGCAACCTTTCCATGTACAGATCTACATGTAAATTTTTGCCCAACAAAAACCTTATCAATGGAAATGTATGAAGTACAAAAATTCATATTTAATGTCATATTTCTTAACTAGCAGATGTAGTTCCTCGAATAACAATGTACTTGGGTAGCAAGTGTCAAACTCATTCATGAAAGCTGACAGCTTCAGCAAACTTTCCATGTACAGGTGTACATGAATGTGCATTATCATTGGCAGATTACTAAGACAAAACCCTCAAAATTTGAACAAAAATCAATATTTCATCTCATAAATAGCACAGGGACTTCCTCTAATCATACGAAATATATGTATCAAGTTTAATAATCATCCAATGACAGCTGACAACTGCAACAAACATGACAAACTTTCTAAGTACAGATGTACATGTATACATGATAGATGTACTACATGTACAATTTTGCTAAACAGAAAACTCTATCATTTGCCATAATTTGGACAAAAAATCAATATTTCATCTCCTTAATTGAA
>JAVTVY010056811.1:0-31144 GCA_036873755.1 Hanleya hanleyi | reverse complement strand
ATAGTCTTCTGGTTAACCTATCCTAAAGCACATACCAAGAATCTAACGATTCGTGATATGTGTTGTATCACAGACAGGTACGCTTTTATTGTACCTGTTCATGTGGCAACTTGGATGACATGACCAGATGGCCCCTAATACCACTGGCATAAGCGTTATTAGATACAAATCTAGAGAGCTATGATGGAAATGCTCTGACAACCCGTATATTGGTAATTGGTGAGCTGTGTCGCTGTGACAACTCGTAAACTGGGGATTGGTGAGCTGTATCGTCGTCAGATGAAATTGACGGCATTTGACAAAAAAAGACTAGTCTGTAAGGCCCGATGTCGACTCATTCCCACAATGCCAACATATATCAAAGACCAAAAGGTCTGTACAGGGGCGGGCCTCGGGGAAGCTTGTGATTGATTTATTTTCCTAGGCCATGGACATGGAATATCAGCAACATGATATACAAAGAGAGATTCTGAAGGATCTTGGCGCCCACCATTGTCCGATAAGTGTAAGCTAATGACAAGAGGATCTTTTTGTCCATTGTTACTAAGAAAAAACGATTGATTTCTAATTTTGTTTACAGAATTTCTAATCTGAGCGAAAAGGATCGAAAAAGGAACACTGGAAAACACCAAGATATAATCTTTCTAAGTTTCAGGAGTTTCAAGATTTCTAGAAACTGTACTTATGGCGGTTGTTATAGTACAAGAGAAATGAGCAAAGTTAGTCTGAAAGTGAATGTACATGTACGGAGGATCCTTCGTCTTTGTTTTGTAATATTTTTTTTATTTATTTTTTTTTGCACGTGTCATCATTGGGTACTGGAAGCGAAGACAAATCTCTTTGACACTTTGGCATGAGCTACATGTATAAAATATACTTAAGATTTTATAATTAGGAACGAATCCTAATTCTGTTCTGTTTACTGGACTAGTTTGAGATATCTCTTTTAAAGGTGAAATGCAAAGGTAATAAAAGTAAGAAAAAAACATTTCCCTTTCCTTTTTATGATGATAAATTATACAGCCATCAATGAACGAAATCTGGTGATAAGTTTTATTTTTTAAAGAGAAATAAAACACGTGTATGATCAGCGGCTTGAAAACAGTGCATCGCTTATCTCCCCTTGATTCGGGGCTTTTCCACCAGAAGCTGTGGCGTCACAGTTGAACCACACTAGAAAAATGGCGGCTAACATGAATATAGACAGCGACAGCGATGCGGAGGAATTTTCTTACACTTCTTCCTCTTCTTCTGAAGAGGAATTCAGAAAAATTCACGGCAATGGTTAGTGCAGGGGTGCCCCTGCCTTACCAACCCGAACCTATTGTGAACAAAGAACCGGCAGACAACGATAGGATCAGCGACACTGCAAGGGCCGTGGGCGACAGTCATACCGAGAGAATCGGAAATACAGATCGGTAAATTCCGACTTTTTCCTTTATCCCCAGTAGCGAATGATGACCAACCTGTTAGTGTGTTTCAGTGAACGTCAATTAGACAAGCAAGGGCGTCGTGAGCAATAGCCTAGCTTATCTATGTGAGCTATTTCCATACAATTCAATGCAGCTACATCATGTTGTGCAGACTGTGCTGGTTCCACTGCTACGTCACGTGTCGCAGCGCCCCCAGGGGGAGGTAATCATGTACGGATCAAAATTTCGTAAATTATACAGCGTTACATTTTTTAGTTTCTAACTTTATTAGGCTGAAGCAAATGTTTTAAAACTGAAATCAAATTAATATACACATTATTTATCCAATCTTACTGCAAATATCAAGTGATTGAGACAAACCTTTGCATTTCACCTTTAAGATACCATGCTCGAAAATAGTAAGATGGTACAATACTTAATACTGAAAGGATCCGGTCCGCGCAGTAATGTTAAAACTTCGAAAGTGTTTGAATCCTGATTATCTCCCTTGAATCGAAACATGCAGTAGTCTACAATTGTCGAGTTGTGATGTTGTCTCACAAGAGTGACGTCCCTTCATGTAGCCGACCTGCCGGCAAACGAAAGGGTGGGGCAGTTCACTTGCAACTGCATGGACTAAAGAAAACTGATTTAAAATTTTAAGAAAGACATTTTAAATCCGAATTATTTGAACTCCTTGATATGGAAGGTGAAGGTATAGATATTCTCTATAGTCAATATATAGAATATGCACCACCGTTTCATCTGCCGACTCTTGCGATGCAACATCACGACTCGAGAATACCGTATTAATTTGAAGCGTAACTTGGATTTTCGAATCGGACCAAAAAAGGTATCTTGCACAACTACGCCCCATGTGGGACCTGTGTACCAAATTTCAGAAAAATCCATGAAATATTTCCTAAGAATTCACGATAACAATATTTCAAGAGGAAATTCAATATGGCCACCTGGCAGCCATATTGGATTTTCGAAACGGACCAAAAAGGTATCTTGTACAACTGGACCACAAGGAGTGTGGTCCAAATTTGAGGAAGATCCATGAAGTACTTCTTGAGAAATCACGATAACAAAGTTTCATTGAAAAATCCAAGATGGGTGCTTGGTGGCCTTATTGGATTTTCCTTATTGGTATTTTGCACAACTAGACCCCAAGAGGAACCTATGTATCAAGTTTGAGAAAGATCCCTGCAGTACTTCCTGAGAAATCACGGTAACGAAGTTGCATGGTACAATCCAAGATCGCCGCCTGGTGGCCATATTGGATTTTCGAATCGGACCAGAAAAGGTATCTTGCACAACCAAAAGATAAGGGAAACCTGTGTACCAAATTTGACAAAGATCCATCCCGTAGTTCCTGAGAAATGACGATAACAAGGTTTCATGGGGAAATCCAAAATGGCTGCTGGTGGCCATATTGGATTTTCAAAATCGGACCAAAAAAGGCATCTTACACAACTAGACCCCAAGGGGAACCTGTGTACCAAATTTGAGAAAGATCCATGCAGTACTTTCTGAGAAATGACGATAACAAAGTTTCATGGAGAAATCCAAGATGGCTGCCTAGTGGCCATATTGGATTTCCGAATCGGACCAGAAAAGGTATTTTGCACAACTAGACCTCAAGGGGAACCTGTGTACCAAATGTGATAAAGATCCATGCAGTACTTCCTGAGAAATGACGATAACAAGGTTTCATGGGGAAATCCAAGATGGCTGCTGGTGGCCATATTGGATTTTCAAATTCGGACCAAAAAAAGTATCTTACACTACTAGACCCCAAGGGGAACCTGTGTACCAAACTTAAGAAAGATCCATGCAGCACCTACTGAGAAATGACGATAACGATGTTTCATGGGAAAATCCAAGATGGCTGTCTGGTGGCCATATTGGATTTTCGAATCGGACCAGAAAATGTATCGCGCACAACTAGATTAAAAGGGGAACCAGTGTACCAAATTTGAGAACGATCCATGCAGTAGTTCCTGAGAAATCGCGATAACAAGTTTTCATGGGGAAATACAAGATGGTCGCCTGATTGCTATATTGGATATCGAATCGGACCACAAAAGGTATCTTGCACAACTAGATCCCAAGGAGAACCTGTGTACCAAAATTTGAGAAAGATTCATGCAGTAGTTCCTGAGAAATCGCGATAACAATGTTTCATGGGGAAATCCAAGATGGCTGCCTGGTGGCCATATTGGATTTTCGAATCGGACCAGAAAATGTATGTTGCACTACTAGATCCAAAGAGGAACCTGTGTACTAAATTTGAGAAAGATCCATGCAGTAGTTCCTTAGAAATCGCGATAACAAGGTTACATGTGGAAATACAAGATAGCTGCCTGGTGGCCATATTGGATTTTTGAATCGGACCAGAAAAGATATCTTGCACAACTAGACCCGCGGGGAACCTGTGTACCAAATTTGAGAAAGATCCAAGCAGTAGTTCATGAGAAATCGCGATAACAAGGTTTCATGGAGAAATCCAAGAAGGCTGCCTGGTGGCCATATTGGATTTTCGAATCGGAGCAGAAAAGGCATCTTGCACAACTAGACCGCAAGGGGAACCAGTGTACCAAATTTGCGAAAGATCCATGCTGTAGTTCCTCAGAAATTGCGATAACAAGGTTTCATGGGGAAATCAAAGATGGCTGCCTGGTGGCTATATTGGATTTTCGAATCGGACCAGAAAAGGTATCTTGCACAACAATACCCCAAGGGGAACCTGTGTACCAAATTTGAGAAAGATCCATGCAGTAGTTCCTGAGAAATCGCGATCACAAGGTTTCATTGGGAAATCCAAGATGGCTGTTTGATGGCCATATTGGATTTTCGAATCGCACCAGAAAAGGGATCTTGCACAACTAGACCCCAAGGGGAACCTGTGTACCAAATTTGAGAAAGATCCATGCAGTAGTTCCTGAGAAATCACGATAACAAGTTTATCATGGGGAAATCCAAGATGATCGCCTGATTGCCATATTAGATATCGAATAGGAACAGAAAAGGTATCTTGCACAACTAGACCCCAAGGGGAACCTGTGTACCAAAATTTGAGAAAGATCCATGCAATAGTTCCTGAGAAATCGCGATAACAACTTTTCATGGGGAAATCCAAAATGGTCGCCTGGTGGCCATATTGGATTTTCTAATCGGACCAGAAAAGGTATCTTGCACAACTAGACCCCAAGGGGAACCTGTGTACCAAATTCGAGAAAGATCCAAAAAGTAGTTCCTAAGAAATCGCGATAACAAGGTTACATGGGGAAATCCAAGATGGCTGCCTGGTGGCCATATTGGATTTTCGAATCGGACAAGAAAAGGTATCTTGCACAACTAGACTTCAAGGGGAGCCGGTGTACCAAATTTGAGAAAGATCCATGTAGTAGATCCTGATAAATCGCGATAACAAGGTTTCATGAGAAAATAAAAGATGGCTGCCTGGTGGCCATATTGGATTTTCGAATCGGAGCAGAAAAGGCATCTTGCACAACTAGACCGCAAGGGGAACCTGTGTACCAAATTTGCGAAAGATCCATGATGTAGTGGAGAAGTTCCTGAGAAATCGCGATAACAAGGTTTCATGGGGAAATCCAAGATGGCTGCCTGGTGGCCATATTGGATTTTCGAATCGCACCAGGAAAGGGATCTTGCACAACTAGACCCCAAGGGGAACCTGTGTACCAAATTTGAGAAAGATCCATGAATTAGTTCCTTAGAAATCGCGATAACAAGGTTTCATGGGGAAATCCAGGATGGCTGCCTGGTGGCCATATTGGATTTTCGAATCGGACCAGAAAAGGTATCTTGCACAACTATACTATACCTGTGTACCAAATTTGAGGAAGATCCATGCAGTAGTTTCTGAGAAATCGCGATAACAAGGTTTCATGGGGAAATCCAAGATGGCTGCCTGGCGGCCATATTGGATTTTCGAATCGCACCAGAAAGTATCTTGCACAACTAGACCCCAAGGGGAACCTGTGTACCAAATTTGAGAAAGATCCATGCAGTGGTTCCTGAGAAATCGCGATAGCAAACATTGTTTACGAACGGACGGACGGACGACGGACAGACGACGGACGGACGACGGACCACGGACGAAAAGTGATTTGAACAATATACATTCATACATGACGGCAGTGTATTTGACGTAATGATATATACAACAGGTATACAAATACTAGTATCGGATAACATACATAAGTACCCTCAAAGGGTGGGGGGGGACGGGGGGCATACCAGGTAAATCTAAGTATTAGTTCTGTTCTGTGTGGACATATCAATAATAGCTCGGGAGAATTTGGCTAATATAAGTAATAATTTTGGTCAAACTTGGCTGTAGGAGTGGCTGTGTTATCCGGCTGGCAATGATCGACCTCCATAAACGATCAAACACAGGCACGCGACTTACACACCGACCGTCATTTTGGATATCTCGTAAACAATACAATGTGAATATGGTAACCATAAGGTATGCTAAAGTTGTCTTCTCCCAAACTCCAGCTCCTCAATCTGTGTGTTATTTAAACAAATTGATGGGATAACAGCTAATAGTTTTACTGTAAACAGCAGTAGTCCAGTAAATCTAGCGAGAAAATCACCAAACCTAGAAAAAATTGCAACAGAAACGGGGTTTGCGGTAAATAACCTCTGAAGTGATTCTGAACAACATATCAAAAATGTAGATTGATGTAGACAAGGGAAAATTTTTAATTTGCATAAATCCAAAATGGCCGCTCATTGCTTGTTTTCTGTCTAAATATTTATGCGAATATCACATTCAGGAATGTATTTTCAAATAAAGGTTTGCGCTAATACATCTTCGCATAAATAATTGACAACGGATAAAGGTGGAAGACATTTCTCTGCCCAAAGTTCAAAATGGTCGCCATTTTCCAAGATGGCCGCTATTTTTCTGCCAGTACATCTGACAGAGAAATAGATGTTTGTGTCCGATTTGAATAATGTTTGTGTCTATATATATAATTTTGATCACGTCAAATCTGATTCTGCTGACCAGAACTACCCTACAATGCACCTTTGACATCAGCATTGAAGATTACCCAGATTTTTACCTTCGCCAGTGCCTGGCCATTGTGGTCGAGTGTATCTGTCTTCTGACCGAAAAATCGCCCCAAAAATGCTCTTTTTGAAACTGACGTCACTGTGAGGTCATCATGGCAGTCTCGCGAATTTTTTTACATTTTCTTGTAGAGCTCGACCCAAAGATACAGTGTGGTAAGTATTAGCCCTCTAGCGATAGCGAAAATATGTAGGAGCACTTCCCCCCCCCCCCCATATCTGAAGGAGCACGGTTTTCTGCATTCCTTGAAGAAACATCTTTACCTCTATACATGTCAACCGTTACATCCATGCATGGAAGCTTCACCGTTACCTTCATACCTGACTGACCACCGTTACCTCCCTTTGTTCAAGGATGTTCCTTACCTCCATTACTGGAGGGCCTTCGTTACCAGCATGCATGAATTATGTCTACCGCTACCTCCATTCCTTGAAGGACCACCGTTTCCTATATTGCTCGAAGGATCACCGTTACCGGCACCTCTATTGCTTCCGTACCCCAAGGATCAACGTTACTTGTATACCTGAAGTTCAAACGTTACCTCCATTACTTGAAGGACCATTGTTATCCACATAACTGAAGATCGATCATTACCTCCATAACTGAAGGGCCACCGTTACCTCCATAATTTGAAGGACCACCGTTACTTCCATTCCTGGGGGTCTACCGTCGCTTCCATACTCCAAGAATCACTGTTACTTATATACCTGAAATTCAAACGTTACCTCCATTACTTGAAGGACCACCGTAATCTCCATAACTGAAGATCGACCATTACCTCCATAACTGAAGGACCACCGTTACCTCCATAATGGAAGGACCACCGTTACCTCCATTCTTGAACGACCATTGTTATCCACATAACTGAACGATCACCGTTTGGAGGTCCACCATTACCACCATTCCTTGAAGGACCATTGTTATCCACATAACTGAAGGACCCCCATACATTAAGGTCCACCGTTACCTTCATTCTTCTCTCTTGCAGGAAATTAGCTTGGTTTTATGCATACCATGATTCATCCTGTAAATTTGGTGCTAATGCTTTTATATGAATTAGGTCTTTGGATTACGAACGCGGGAATTCTTTAATGAATGACGGATGAATATTGAGCGACAGACTAGACGCTTGTATTTGTAGAATAACTGTTACCTCCATACCTGATGATCCACCGTTACCTCCATACCTGATGGTCCACCGTTACCTCCATACCTGATGGTCTACCGTTACCTCCATACCTGGTAGATCGCCGTTACCTCCATACCTGATGATTCACCGTTACCTCCATACCTGATGGTCTACCGTTACCTCCATACCTGGTAGATCGCCGTTACCTCCATACCTGATGATTCACCGTTACCTCCATACCTGATGGTCCACCGTTACCTCCATACCTGGTAGATTGCCGTTACCCCCATACCTGATGGTCCACCGTTACCTCCATACCTGATGGTCCACCGTTACCTCCATACCTGGTAGATCGCCGTTACCTCCATACCTGATGGTCCACCGTTACCTCCATACCTGGTAGATTGCCGTTACCCCCATACCTGATGGTCCACCGTTACCTCCATACCTGATGATCCACCGTTACCCCCATACCTGGTAGATCGCCGTTACCTCCATACCTGATGGTCCACCGTTACCTCCATACCTGATGATCCACCGTTACCCCCATACCTGGTAGATCGCCGTTACCTCCATACCTGATGGTCCACCGTTACCTCCATACCTGGTAGATCGCCGTTACCTCCATACCTGATGGTCCACCGTTATTTCCATACGTGATGGTCCACCGTTACCTCCATACCTGGTAGATCGCAGTTACCTCCATACCTGATGGTCCCCCGTTACCTCCATACCTGATGGTCCACCGTTACCTCCATACCTGGTAGGTCGCCGTTACCTCCATGCCTGATGGTCCACCGTTACCTCCATACCTGGTAGATCGCCGTTACCTCCATACCTGAAGGACCACCGTTACCTTCATTCTTTGGAGGATCACCGATACCTCCATTCCCGAAAGACTACCCTTACCTCATACCTGAAGGATCACCGTTACCTCATACCTGAAGGACCACCATTACCTCATATCTGAAGGACCACCGTAACCTCATAACTGAAGGACCACGAGTGTCTCCATTGTTTGAAGCATCACTGTTACTTCCATACCAAAATGACCACCGTTTTTTTCATTCTTTGAAGGACCACCGTTACCTTCACACCTGAAAGTCCACCGTTACAGATATTCCTTGACGGATCACCGTTATCTCACTTTCCGAAAGCCCACCGTTACCTCATACCTGAAGGACCACCATTACCTCCATTCTTTGAAGGATCACCGTTACTTTCATACCTGAAGAGCCACCGTTATCTCCATGCTTTGAAGAATCAACGTTACCTTCATTCCTTGAAGGGCCACCGTTACCGTTGGATTAATATGCTGGAGATGGTATCCGACTGTCTGAATAGCGGCCATCTTGAAAATGGCAGCCACCTTGGCTATTTGTTTGGTCAAAATATCTACAAATGATATCAGTGTGAATGTATGTGAAGTTGTTTCAATTTGTAGTGCTTAATTTGAGCAACTCTGCCCAAGGTAGAGTGTATACTGTGTAAAACTGACCGAAAATATTGCACAGAACGGCTATCTTGGATTTATGCAAATTAAAAATTTTCCCTTGTCTACATCAATCTACATTTTTTACATGTTGTTCGGAATCACTTCAGATGTTATTTACCGCAAACCCCGTTTCTGTTGCAATTTTTTCTAGGTCAAACCGTAGATTGACTGGACTACAGTACGGATTAAGGCCCACCGATATTTGTAATCTAATTTTTGTACGTTTTCAGTAATCAGCGGAATAGTTTTATTGCAAAAGAAAGCAAGCTTATAGCCACCGCAAACTGCAAATTGTGGTGTTTTCACTTCGGCCATATAATTAAATATTGAGCGAGGACAACAAATTTAAAACTAAAAGGGAAGCAACTAGATACGATCTTATTTTTCGTTAAAATAAGATTGAATACACGACAAGATTCATGTTTATTTCTCAATTTATCAATGTCCTAATATTAATATCAAATTTATTTCGAATAGCAGAAATAATTATTTCAAATTAATGACATTCATTTCAAGCTCAATGTTTGAAGTATTCGAAAAGAAAACCAACTTGCTCATATTCTGTGACCCGTCTATGAAATTGTCGAATTTTACGTTCGGATACAGCGCGGAAATAAAAAGCACGAAGCCGGCGTAAAAGAAAATTATGATTTTACTCCGAGTACTATGAAGAGGTGAACTTGTCGCGCGCGTTTTTGGGGAGGCGGCTTAAAGCGCATATCCGGAAGTTTCACGAACGACATCGTTGAAGCCGGGTATTCGCAAGAGAGTTGAGCGAGCCGTGTGCGCGGGGGACAGGGAGAAACAATGCTGTGAGAGACATGAGGTTATCATCAACAGAGAGCCCCGAGCCGTTCATTCGCTTTAGATTAGCATACGATCAATGCGCATGTGCGCCGAGTAGGATAGAAAGAGCAAATCGGCTCGTATAAGTGTCGTGCGGTGGATTGAACGAAATGCTCTTTAGCAAAAAGGAGAGCGAGAGAAAGGATCAGAAGTCTCGAATAATGTCGCGAGATATACGAACACGAAGTATTACCCGCCAACAACGCCAGTCTTAAACGCAGGAACGCCATAACGAGCGTCTCGTCGCCGTAACGCCCTAAGGGAGAGAATCCAACAAGGGTTGCGTTTTCATAAATTCTATTGTCCTCGGATGTTACATCATATCTATGCTCGGGGAGCTCTTTGGGCATGTTTACGAGTCATAAAACTACAGCGACATTAGTCTTAATCGTTATCATCCGATGAAAAGCCATCTTCGTCGTACATCGTCGGACATATCCGACTTCTTTGCATGTCCAATTAGAATCTTCGTCTATCACGGTCGGGGATTTTTCTCTTATCATTATCCAATAAGAATACGCCCTAGTTACGCATCAGAGTAGCTTTCTTGCAGTTTCGGATCAATGTCTTACAGAAGAGCTTGATGCTAAAGGTCACATACCGTACAGACATGTATCCACATGGGATTTCTCGACTCTCTATACTACAATCCCTCATCAGGACCGTATTGACCGTCTAAGTTCATTAATAGTGTCTGTGTTCAAGAAAACTGATCGTAGATATATTAATGTCGGAAGCCATAAAGCATTCTTTAGCTCTACTACATACAAGAGATATCATTCATGGATGTTTCTTTGTTTATAGAGTTGCTTGAATTTCTCATTAAAAATATCTATGTGAAATTTGGCAACACAATATATCAGCAGCATATAGGTATTCCAATGGGTACTAATTGTGCACCCCTGTTGGCTGACCTGTATCTGTTCTCTTATGAATATGACTATATGCAGGCGCTTTCAAAACCGATCCATTCAAAGCCCGTTCCTTCTCATTCACCAAACGCTATATAGACGATCTTCTCGCTGTGGATAATCGCTATATAAAATGACGCAGTGAAGGATATATATCCACCTTCACTGGATTTGAAGGAAACTACAGATAGCCCTACAGGCACATCTTATTTAGATCTCTATCTCTATAAAAATGAAGCGGGCATTCTCTCGTCGACTTTATGACAAAAGAGATGATTACAATTTCGACATCGTAAACTATCCCTTTCTGGACAGTAATATTCCAGTGGGACCTGCATATGGCGTATACATATCTCGCTTAGTAGCATTTGCTAGATCCTGTGTTAAATGTGATGATTTTAATCAACGTCACAAAACATTGTTGCAGAAACTTATAAAACAGGGCTATTCCACCAAGCGCCTCCATTCAAAGTTTCTCAAATTTGGCGATACATAGCGCATGCTGATAGCAAAATACGAACGTAGCGTGCAAGATCTATGGCGCTACGTTTCGTAACTTGTGTCTAATTCCGCTTAACCCGGGGCTAGGGGCCGTATGAACCCATGTACTTCAAGATCCTCATGGTATTCATATGAACAGTCACAATCAAAGCGTGACTGAGATACATCTTTTTTTTTTTTAGATGACGACTCTATAACGAATATTATGGATTAAGAATACTGATCAGCGATACGGATTTGATATTTTTGGAACATCATGATGTCTTGCCGGCATCATTGAAAACTGTTGACCGCTTCTCTTGCAGGAAACAAGCCTATGTTTATGTATACTATGATTGTCTTTTTGAATTTGGTGCTAATACTGTTATGTGGAAAATGGAATAGGTCTTTGGATTATGGACGCGGATATTCTCTAATGGACGACGGCTGGATTATGAATGACGGACTAGACGCTTGTAACTGTAACGGCAACACGTCTTGGAACAGCTGTTTTCGCATCTTGGTAGCATTTTGCAGGGAATCTGTGGGCGATATTCGCTTGGTCTTCCTTATGGTCCTGTTCCTAAGATCTCTCTTCATTTCAAGAGGGATCGAGGTATACTTTTCATGAAACGCCATGGCAGATTTTATGATTTTGGGTTGTATGTTGGTGTACGCATTCTGTAAGCTTATCGCTTCGAAATGTGTAAATATCCGACAATGGAAGATGGCTGAAGGCGGCCATCTCTTGCATGTAAGTTAAAGGCAATCCCAAATGTTCTCTCACCGATGTCAAAGCACTCTCCAAGTTTGAAGTCAATCGGTTCAAAAGTTACCGAATTATTGGTCGGACAAGAAATGTGTGAAGATCCAACTGCTGAAATCCAAGATGGCATCTTGGATGACGTAGATAATTGAAAAGTAATTCCAACCTTCCTCTCACCGATGCCAAGACACCCTGCAAGTTTGAAGTTGATCGGTTCAATGGTACTCGAGTTATTGGTGGGACGAGAAATGTGTAACGGAAGGACGAAATAACGGAATTACAGACGCCCGGTGTTTCTAAGCAACCCCCTCCACACACACACACACACACACACACAGAGACACACACACGCTTAGGCGGCGGGGAACAAAAATGTTCCAGTGTGTCCACATGTGTCTTTCATAATGTATCAACATGTGACAGGTAGAATTGTCAGAGGTTTTGTGCATATCTTTGTCACGTATGCAAAGGGTCTATTTCGGTAGGGGATTAACCGATCTAAAAGACGGCTCAATGCGAGTTCTGCCTTGTATACATATGGCGCATACATATCTCGCCTAGTAGCATTTGCTAGATCCTGTGTTAAATGTGACGATTTTAATCAAAAACAAAATATTGCATAAACTCAGAAAACAGGGCTATGCCACCAATCGCCTCCACTCAAATGTTCTCAAATTTGGCGATACATATATAATGTTGACAACAAAATACGAGCGTAGCGTGCAAGATCTATGGCGTTACGTGTCGTAACTTGTGTCTAATTCCGTATGAAGCCATGTACTTCAAGATCCTCATCCTCATATGAACAGTTACAATCAAAGCGTGACTGATATACTTAATTTCCTAGATGACGACTCTACAACGAATATCATATGGATTAAGACTACTGATCAGCGATACGGATTTAATATTTTTGGAACATCATGATATCTTGCCGGCATCATTGAAAACTGTTGACCGCTTCTCTGTTGCAGGAAATTAGCCTGTGTTTATGTATACTATGACTGTCTTTTTGATTTTTTTTTAATGAATTGATGAATTTGGTACTAATACTGTTATAAGGTCTTTGGGTTATGGACGCGGATATTCTATACTCCCTCATGATTATACACTGTTCGTGGGCTTATTGGATTTGCAATGCACATCCAAAGATAGAAGTAGATAAGACAATAACAAAACAAAATCAGGGCCTTCCTACACGTTATACATGCATTTTATCTTACTTATAGCAGTTGCCAATAACTACGTTTCATACTAGAACGATCATCAATACAGCGAGCCTGTAGCGACTTGACCATTTTAACAGGGGTTACTAGTCTGATAGTGTAAACATTATATTCTACGCCCTCCTTCCCTCCATCTAATCATTCGTCCCTCCGTCTATCACTCCCTCCATCACTCCCTCCCACTCTCTCCATCCATCTTTCTCCCTCCATTACTCCCTCCATCCAATCATTCAGCTCTGCCTCTATCACTCCCTCCATCACTCCCTCCAACACTCCCTCCATCACTCCCTCCCTCCATCCAATCATTCAACCCCCTCCCCCCCCGCCCACCTCTATCACTCCTTACATCACTCCCTCCCTCCCTCTATCACTCCCTCCATTACTCCCGCCCTCCATTACTCCCGCCCTCCCTCCATCCAACCATTCAGCCCTCTCTCTATCACTCCTTACATCACTCCATATTAGACGGACTCGTTGGAACTGCCATTTGAAGAGCTTCACGATGATATAGAATTAATTTTAATTTTCAAAATGCACCACAATCATAACGGTCATTTGTCGTCGGTCGTTGACACATCAGAGGGGAGTTCCAGGGACAAATGTTGTAAATATTTTCGGCCGTCATAGTGCTCATTTCGATGACTTTCACATATCGTGCTGACTATACATTATGGAAGAGCTCTGCCGAATTTCGTTGAAATGGGCGGCTCCTACTATAAATTTTTTTATTTTTTTTTCCATTGTAATTTTGGACATCAACGATCTCCCCACTGCTGTATACTGCACGCATCCACTCTGTTTGTTGTTCAACTTACACATATTATATATCGAGCAATGTGTCTGCAAAATTTCGTTGAAAAGGACGGTTTCCATTGTTATTATTTTTAAGTACCAGTATTACACATCGACAACAACCTACCTATATTATACTACTCTCCCCCGCCCCCCCATCGGAATTGTATTGTGAAGGCAATGCCTTTCCAAGAACAACAAGTGAGAAATGACTACATTGTAGTCAAAACCTGCGGCAGTGGCAATAATACAGTGAAAGATATATCAGCGGAGGTAGTGGTAATTGTAGAAAAAAGCGCCATCTGCCAGTGTTTTTATGCCAAGGGAAGTAATTTTCAACTTGTAACCCACAATTGTAGGGATTGCGTAATAGTTCTGATACTATATATATATATTCACTTTCCCCATTCAAAATCGGACGAACGAACTCACCATGATCGCTTTGGCAATGTGTTGGTACAAGTATCGTGTATGCCAAGTTTCAAAACATTCGGTTCAGTTGTTACTTTTTGCAAATCAAAAAGGCTTTCAAATATTTGGAAATCCAAACAAATTTCGAGGATTTAGTCATAGCGCGAAAATCTGCGCTCTTCAGTCTCCCTTCTCGCTTAATTTGCCGATCAAAATGGAAAATTTATATTTCCTTGAAAGTTATTTTTCAATAAATTTAGTATCAGGTCTATCACTTCGATCTGTGAAACTACGGAATGGGATTTAAGGCTTTATCGAACTGTCCAAGAGGCATAATGACACTTTTTCACTATTTAAATTGAGGCCTGTTACAGTCTTGATATTCGATTAAAATAATTAATTAGGTTTCTGCATTTACGTTCGTTATCATCTGCGAACTAAATTGCTTGCCACTCTTTTCCACGCAGCAAGTCAATACCAATACATGGTTTGCTTCTTCTATATAAATGATTAACTATTTAATTCTTAGGAAATATCATCTCATCTGACATGTTCGGCCAAGCCTTTTCGAAGGTTGCTAATTTTATTAATTTCTTTTCTTTAAAATCAAATTCTGCAAACAAGAAACATTTCTAGTCAGTATCTATGGATATCTTCCTATACTCAATTCGCGAATATGTTTGTCACTAAGTCATTCCAAAGGTGATTCATGTGCGAAGTTTCGGGGCTAGTTCACTAAACAAGGTCTGTGTGTAAGAGAATGATGTCGAATTCTCGTTAATATCTTTTGATACATCAAATTGTTGCATTCGCGAAAATTACTGCGATGCGAAAGGTATCTAAGTATCAAAATCAAACTCAAAAACCTCTCCAGGAAAACAAAGGCCATAGCTTTTGGCCACGAGGTCAACTAGATCGTTTTTATGGCCAGTAACTGCTATATATGACGTAATTCCATACGTAAAATTGATTGACAAAGTAACGTAAATTTTGTATAGAACCAGTAAATTCTAGCAGAAAAGGGCTCCGTCTTGAGAGAATGATGTCAAATGCAATATGTGTCTGCGCATTGTCTGCTGATACACATAAGTATTGAATTTACGGAAGTGATTAATGCTATTCTAAAGGAATTCTGAGTGCGGAAGAGGACGGGAACATCAATACCACCGAATCAAGGCCCTGGCTTGCGAGAATGAGGATAGAAGCCGTGTTCCGAAAGAGAATCATTCAAAATAGCTATT
The DNA here is from genome assembly GCA_036873755.1 of Hanleya hanleyi. Taxonomy (NCBI): domain Eukaryota; kingdom Metazoa; phylum Mollusca; class Polyplacophora; order Lepidopleurida; family Hanleyidae; genus Hanleya; species Hanleya hanleyi. The sequence continues at coordinate 15,322 of JAVTVY010056811.1, read as the reverse complement.
TGCAAAATGTCATGCTTGTAACCGAAAGTGCTCAATATAACTGCACGACTGTGAGGTATTGTTCGCGCACAGGGGTGTCTAACTCATTAAATACTACATAGTCATTTCTGTCCCTTCGAAGTGGGCTACCATTTGAAATTGTCCGGTAATGAGTGAGTCCATCTGAATCCTTTCGTCGGCAAAATAAGCATTCAAGATTCAAGATTTTATTGTACAAACACCAGTCAAAGGCAGAGTACAAAATTTTAAGAGGAATACAACAAGAGAAACAATGGAACAGTGACATGAATATTAATATTTATATATATGTTATATCTGAGAGATATGTTATATCTGAGTGTTACCGTTGATATCAGAACCTTGATTTTTGGCATGAAGGTGCATTAGGGGACTGTTACCAGCATGTTACTTTTGATGAAAATTTCTGGTGATTTTTGATTAAAATCACTGGTGAATCTAACTTGAGCCGTGCCCATCTTAATATAGGCAGGATTTCAACTGGGGGTCCAATAGTTCAGCGTGCGTCGGAGTCCTAATGCCTACCCTACTTCTTATGTCCTGTGACGTTATTCACACTGGACATGAATGTGCATTAGGGGACTGTTGCCAGCATGTTTCGAGCTGACCTACTTTTGATGAAAATTTCTGGTGATTTTTGATTAAAATCACTGGTGATTCTAACTTGGGCCGAGCCAATCTTAATATTGGCAGGATTTCAACTGGCGGTCCAAGAGTTCAGTGCGTATCGGAGTCCTAATGCCTACCCTACTTCGTAGGTCCTTTGACGTTATTCACACTATTCTCATGTATAATAAATCCAATCCGGAAATTAACGAAGCAATAATTCATTCCACCGAATATAGTTGCAAATGAATTCAAACGCGCTTGAAGACAGTTCATGTGAGATCGGAGGTTGAAAAGAAAAGTGTGGCAGAGATCACACTCTCTTAGCGCATGCGCATTTCAAAAAGTCACAAGAAGAAGAACAACAAGAACAACAACAACAACAACGCGAGCCTCCCGTAGACCTGCGTGCCGCAGGTAATAATATACACAAAACTACAATGGTGTGGGCTGGGATTCTATAGTGTGAAAAAATGTTCTTGGGGAATAGACTGTATATAGAGGGAACGCAAGAAAGGCCTGGCACAGTATCAAGCTGGGACATTTCTCCATATTCTAGAGAAAATATATTACAAAAATGTATTATGTCCATGAAGGGAAGTTGCCCTCCACCCCCCCCACATCAAAGAATTCCGCTGTTCTTTGCTCATGTATCTATTGATCTGATGGTCGTTGGTCTTCTTAATGACGAATTTGACATTACCGGTTTTGGCGAGGTAGGGGTACCCGACCTTGATGAGGTTCAGATCATAGCGTTCGATTGGAATTCGATAACATGCAATTGATTTAAATGTTCCAGTAAACGCAGTTTGAGTTTCTGGGCGGGGCATTGGAAGGTTACCATCAGGTGCGCGACACTGGCTTGACTGATGGTCTCCAAGTATGTCATAATCGGGGCGATGAGGTCATGGGGATCTCCAGTAGATACCAAACAGACAGGAGCCGCGTCGAAGCCTGGAACGTTGGTGGGGACCCTCACACTCCGTGGGATATGACGTCGCGTCCATTGGGTTTTAGCGGTCGCCACCTTCATGGGTTCAAGGATGTATTCAAAATCATAGACTGCCCGACATTGGAAATAGCGTTGTTCGGTGGGAACATCGATCACTTCAGCGAATAGCTCTTCAAAACTGATGGCTATGTTGTGGAACACACCGCCCGGGTACTTTTGTTTGATGGTGTTATCGCAGATATTCCCGTGGCTGTGTAAGTTGTTTGAACACCCGATGGCATCTGGCAGCGGTAGGGTTGGGCATAAGTGTTCATGTTAGTGTTGTAAGAGAAATGTTCAAGTGTCCATTCTTGGTAGAGGTTGAGTTTGAGAGAGGTGTCATACTTCTCCGGGGATCGACGGATCAAGTGAGTCACGAAGCGAAGACCATCGTCGTCGACGTCACAGCTGAGATTATAGACGAAGATGTCGACCTTGAAGAGTGTTGTCATGGTAACGAGTTTATTTAACGGCACGCCCCGGAAGTGCTGGGCATTCATCTCCTGATATTTTAAGTACATCTTTCAATACTTGTCGGCGATTCGTTCACAATCTGTGGGTGAGAGTTTGTCCAGATGGATGGCGAGACAGCGGAATGAACATTTCCCGTCGGTGTAAGGGTCACGGCTTCCATCCGCTATGGCATGCATGTCTTCTCTGTATTTGAGCCAGTCCGGGAGATGGAAGACGGCACCGTTGGGAAGGTCGGTCAGTTTAGTGACAAAGAAGGTGGCATTGGTGACCCGTTTCACCATACATTGGGTGTTGGGGTGTTGACGATGAGCCCATTCCAAGGGGTCCAACTGGTCCACTCGAGTCAAAACTGTCTCTAGTGACGCACGATTGACGATGGTGAAGGCTGGTCAAATACCCGGATGTTTATTATGGGGTAAAAGTAACAGACTTGGTTGGTGTCCTTATGACGCAGTGAATAGCCGAACGCCAGACTCAACTTAAAGGCCGTAGTTTGGTCCGAGAAAATGGCTTCCACGTAGTTGGACAGCTGAGCTAGTTCGACCACCGGAAATTATAGCGGCCTGAAGCGCCCGGTGACGTTGAAAGCATTGCCGAATATGGGACCAATGGCGCCGGTAGGCGACATTCACTACATTGGTATCCGGAACTACAACAGAAAGGATGTCCTCCCTATACTCGATGGAACTGTCGTCAGCAATGGAACCGCCGGGTGCCGCATCTGCAGGGTCAGATGGAGGATAGGGCTGTATGCGTCCATGGATGGTCCGATGATGGTGTTTCATATTTGAATGGGCTGTTTGAAATGGCGACCACACTTCTCCCATGGATGGTTGGGTGCCTCATAGACTGTTCGTTCGCGACGCCGTAGATTTTCCGGGCGATTGAATATTTTTCCACGGCTCGTACAGGCATACTCTCTGTTGTTGGGAATGGACGACACGTGGCGTTGAAATGATTTGGAACAGGTTGGACAGCCAAACATCGTGAGCCAACTAATTTCGTGACGTCCGACGTTCAATGTCCTGACAATGCCAAAGTATTGATCAATGTTCAAGGATTTCCGATGTATTATTCACTGTTCAAGGATTTCTGAGGTACTATTCACTGTTTCTGTTCGGGGTCCGAGGTATTTTTCAGCTCCGAAGTCTTTGTTAGCTTCAGAGGAATGCCGATTACTTTTGAGGTATTGTTCACTGTTCGAGAACTGCCGAGGCATTGTTAACTGTTCGAGAACTGCCGAGGTATTGTTTAGTCTGGAAATTGCCGAGATTTTGTTCACTGTCCGAGAACTGCCGAGGTTTTGTTCACTGTCTGAGGATTTCCGTGGTAACTGTGAAATTGCTGAGATCTTCCGAGGTATTATGGACGCGGATATTCTCTAATGGACGACGGCTGGATTATGAATGACGGACTAAACGCTTGTAATTGTTCACTGTGTATTGTTCAATGTTCCGCCTTTGTGGAAACGTCAATCGTATGACTTTTCATTACTCACTTCTCAGATCATAAAATGTCACGGGAATGTATTGTCCAAACAAAAGCGGCAGAAGAGTCAAAATAACAAGCATCAATTCACATCAATATCATAATCTGAATGTTTGAATTTGAATTCGACTTACTGTGCGAATGCCGTCACAATCAACGGATCGAAAAGAGAGATAATTTGGAACGTGATGGTCGAGATTGTACCGTAAATATACAGAGGAATTCAAATGGCAGTCTTGTTTTGTGTCTCTTCGAGCAACGGAAAGTGTATTTCATTCAAAGTTATACACTGTTTACACCTGGTTCTGATAATTTAATTTTCCAAGGTATACAAGCTTGACTCTAACAAACGTCCGTTTAGATTTGTGGTTTCCCTATATTTAAAATATCATATTCCCCTAGTATGAGTGGGTCAAAGAGGAAAATAATTGATAGAAAACACTAAAAAAGAACAATTAAAATTCATTCGATCACCATTTGAACATACTTTTAGGGAACATTGTTATACATTTTTAATTCCTGGTACAAAACCCGAATAGTTTTGCGGTTTAGCCATAAAAATAACGGTGTTCAGCGTTCAACAACAAAAAACCTAAAAGTCAATTCTCAGTTCGACAGCAGGTACACCAAGAGTGAACATTTCGCCCTTGTGATGAATGACGGATAAATGTTCGTTCTTATTTTCTGTCGTTAGGTTGGACCATACTTTTAATCATGAGGTTTGCCACAATACTTTTCTTTAAAAGAAATTCCTTCAAAAATATAACGTATCAGGAAACTATAATGCACACAGAAAGAAGGAAAGGTTACGTGGCTCAGTCGTAAAACATTGGACTGCTTAGCGGAGGGTACCCCCCTATTTCTTCTAATTATTCAGACAGCAAAACTTAACTTCAGGCTACTGTGGAGAGAAATTCTGCAAACATTCTACAAATGTCACTAGCTATCTTTTCAGTTCTTGGGATAAATAACATATCCATGTCACAGCATTTAGCCTCAGTTGACATAAAGGTGGATTTTTCCTGCCTCTAAGTCTAAAAATGCTGGTCGAAAAATTTGAAGAAATACGCATTGGCAAGAAAAACAAATTGTTTGTCAATTTAGTTGTTTTTTTGACAAGCATCGCATCAATTTTACCGGTTGAAAAATTGACATCGGTAATATGCATGGAATAAAACCTGATGAGACTCGTGGAGTGACGAGTCACAAGTACGGAACCAGCGTACCATCAGCGTGTCACAGACACGCCTCATCAATGTCATGCACGGGATTGACCTGGGACGACGTAGGTCTAAGGTTGTTCAGCCACCGTCTTGGATAATTGAATTGTTTACATTTTGCGAGGGGTGTTATGCTCTCCTTCGAAGATACTGCGCAGCCCCAGGTGTATGGTTCGGTAGTTGGCGGGTGTCCAGCGGGCACCGGTCCCCGTTCTTCAATGCATTTGTTTATCAATAGTTCGGACGAGTCACAAGCACGGCACCAGCGTACCATCAGCGTGTCACAGACGCGCCTCACCAATGTCATGTACGTGGTTGACCTGGGGCGACGTAGGTCACAGGTTGTGCGGTCACCGTCTTGGATAACTGGATTGTTTACATTCTGCGAGGGGTGTTATGCTCTCTGCGGGAGATACTGCGTAGCCCCAGGTGTATGGTTCGATAATTAGTGGGTGTCCGGCGGGCACGGAATCCTGTTGCTTCAATACATTTTGCTGAGAAGCAGCAAGAACTTGATAATGTGATGTCTAGCACTGTAATATCACTTGTCTTTATGGCACCATGTGAGCCTTCAGTCTGTGTCTTGTGTGCTGTCCTCAGTGTTTTATAGGGTGGGTGGCGGGTGTCTGGTTCCATGCTGCTTCACAGGCTTCTTTTTTGATGTAGCAGGAAGGCAACTTGGCTGGATGGTGCTTATTTGGTTAGTCGCGATATAGCTGAAATATTGTTGAAGCGAAGTTAAATACTACTAGTATTCACTCACTCATTCAGCCATTTATTTTTATTTTTTTTTACCCCGGATATCCCCGGGAATGAAGTGATCTTTGAAAGAAAAGTGACCTTTGAAACAAAAGTGACCTTTGACACGGAAATGACCCGTTTTGACCCGGAAATGACATTTGACCCGGAAGTAATTCCACACCAAAAGTCACGTGACCAGAGTGACGTCATCTGTGACGTGACCGTCACCGGATATTTCATCAGCCTCAATGCTAATGAAGTTGCGATTTACATACTACGTTTCGCTTGCTCTTACATAAGGTCTGTAATATATTATTCATTTTATGTTCGGTGGAATAATTATTATAACACATTTTGGTTGCACCTTTTTAGTTTTTGGTATATGAATCATCACGAATTCTACCGCCATGAAATATTCTGAATCGCCGCGTTCGGTAGAAATGATATGTTTCTAAATTATTTTTGTAGAATAGTTCAAAAATATGTTTTCAATCTCATATTTTTTCGTGTCAAATAGAAAAAAATCCGAAGTCGGACACGAACGCGCACATGCCTGATTTTTAGATTTTCACCCATGTCGTTCTTAACCGGTGAACGATTGTTGGACAACCGACAATACTGCTAAAAGTTGAGGTGCGACATCTGCGTAACGTAATAGCTATCCTGGCGAAATTTAAGATAAATCAATCCGACAAAAGTTGTTGGGGGGTGGGGGGTGTAGAGTGTGCATTTAACAGGGCTCTGCCAGGTACAGCTGACATTGTCCAAATACTTACCCTGACAAATTGGCACATTATCGCTCCAGTTTCCACTTGTTCCACACGAGATCGTTCGGGAACCTTCAAGGGTTAGCTCGGCAGGACAGCTATATTTCAGTTGAGCCCCGAGTTGACAGCACTTCCCTTCTCGGATGAGGCCATTGGGGACTCCCGGATCGTCACAAGTGATTAAACCTGTTTTGCGTTAGAATTCGTCGATAAAATATTCCAACCAATTAAACAAGATTTAACAAGAGGATTTCTGTTGTATCAAATCTTTCATCAAAGGACATTGTGGCGGGTGGGGGAGAGTGGGGAAGGAAGAATTTTGTTGTTCTTATCGCGAATCTCTCCAAAACCTATCAACTGTTCTTCATCATACACATACAGGGAAGGAATTAAGTCCCGCTCAAATATCTGCTACCCCGCCCCCCCTCCCAAGTAATTAATTCAGCGTAATTAATTAATTAATGATTACAAACGCAGAAATTGTATTTTGCGTTAGCGTGGATACATTGCTATATACACTGACACGTTAGTATTAAAAAATAGCATGGCAAAATCGTTTCCAAAGGGTAAACTTCCGTGTATGTACGTTTTCGTGCATGTAACATCGTAACAATAAAAATGCCGCCCGGTTGTCAAATACCCCGGGTGGGGATAACGTTTCGATCGTAGCGCCATCTAAATACCTTGGATGCAAGGAAGACGAGTCTGACTGGGAATCTCCTACGCTTGGTCGTTCGCCCAATATCTCCCCTGATTCGACTATTTCTGAATATGCCCGAATTTGCTCTTGAGTTATTTCAATGTTAAAATGTCCGGACTTGTACGGAGACGTCACGTCCCTTGTTTAGGGGTGCCTTTCACTTACTTCAATGTGATTGACATCTCATGAAATGCATGCTTGGACTCGGAGTATTGGGGAATGATTTTTTTCCTTGTGGATTTTACAATGGTGCGTGGCATCTTGTTTTCTCTGTCTCACCCTGTAGAAGACGATGGTAGTTGTCTCGTGGCGATGGGGTGAATGTCCCCGAAAACTTCTCACTGCGCATGCGTAGTACATAGGCAGGCCTCAGATGAACGTTTTGGGGTCGCGGTGGACTATCCGTGGTCCAAATGAGTCGCGTGAGGTATAAGCTTGAAGCATTCCTGTTGGAGCATCCAACCGGATGGGTGTGAAGTGAAAGGGCATTCGAATTGACGTTTTCTGGTAGACATGGTCCGACATTGGTTCAAATGGGTGGTATGGGATATCCGCGTGAAGCGCCCATTGAGGCTGATCAAGTAATGAGTTAGTGCATGTAAAACTAGGATTTGTCATAAAAAAATATAAAATCCGGAAACACGGACTTTACCCCTAAAATATGCAGAACCCCTATCAGCTAGGTCTAGATAGGCTAATATCGGTCCCCGGCGGATCGAGGCCTGCCGAGAGGTGCAGGGTGGGATAGCGGGTGCATGTAAATTAGGATATTCCCCGGAAATATAAAGCGGAAAACGGACCTTACACCTAAATCAAGGGAAGTAATCCAGTTACCCTTTAGTAGTTGAGAAAGCAAAAACCCAGTATATTTGCACTATGACATTTGTGGAGAGTTTAAAGTAACGCCTTCACGCCCTATCTGAACGCCTTAACGCCTATCTTAAAGCCTTAACGCCTTATGTTAACGTCATAGCATAACGCCCGGAGGTCATGATGCAGACAGACGAGAGAAAGAAAGAGCAACTCGTTCACAAGTTCTGATTTTTCTAGATATTCAATGGAATTGACACTAGTTCATCGAAATGCAGTGACGCCCGTCAACGCTCTTCGTTGCGCCTTAACGCCGTATCTTAACGCCTTAACACCGTATCTTAACGCCCGTCGTTACATTTTAACACCTGCCTCAACGCCCTAACGCCCTATCTTAACGCCATAACGCCTTATCTTAACGACTTAACGCCCTAGCTTATCGCCTCAACGTCCTGTAGTAACGCTTTAACGCCCTACTGTACTGGCTTATCGTGGTATCCCCTGTACCCTATAGCTCGTAGGGCATAGGGTGCACGTATGCATCTCTCGACAGGCCACGATCCGCTGGGGACCGATGTTTGCCCATCTAGACCTAGTTGATAGGGTTTCCCATATTTTTGGGGTAAAGTCCGTGTTTCCGGATTTTATATTTTCATGAAAATTCCTAGTTTTATAAGCACCCACTCATTACTTGATTGTGCTCGAGGAGCGCTTCACGTGGGTACCCCATGCCACACATTTGGACCATTATTGGACCATCTCTACCCCAAAACGTCCATTCAAACGCCCGGTCTATACGACTCCACAGCTGCGCACGCGCGCCGTATCCTTGTTTTCACTACACACACATCCAGCCGGGTGCTTTTCTACGAGTGTTGTTTCCGCAAAGTCACCCCATGGCCATGAGATCCCCTACCATCGCCTTCTACAGGGTGAGACAGAGAAAACAAGATGGCACACCCCAGACTAAAATCCACAAGAAAAAGAATGACCTTCCTAATACTCCTACCCCAAACATGTATTCCCGTAGATGTCAATTCACATTGAAGTAACTGAAAGGTATCTCTACTAATCAAGCGTTTTGATCTTTGACCTGGACGTGACGTCAGCGGACATGTCCGGACAATTTAATATTGAAATAACTCAAGGGCAAATTCGTACCTATTCAGAAATATTCGAATCAGGGGAGATATTGGGGAAGCGGCCAACAGAGTTATTGCCCCGTCGGATTTGCCTACCTTGCGCCCAGATTGTATAGATGGCGCACAGTTGAAACGTCGACCTCATCCGGTGTATTTGAGAAGCGGACGTCATTTTTCATGTTACGATGTTACGAAAACCTACCTGCACGAATGTTTTTACCTTTTGCGAGCGCTTGTGCAATGCTTTAATATAATACTAAAGTCTCGTTTATGTGTCAATGCATTCACACAAAGAAAGACACCATGTTGAGATTTACTGGTTCCCGATGACGTCATGCTCCGCAGGAATATTGTACGGGGAGTCCCCGTGGAATAACCCTGTCCTATTTATAGATCATTACGTCAGTTCTATTTATAGATCACCCGAATTGATGACGAAACAACCATGATACAGCGTTCACGGTAATACTGCGTAGCCGTACAATAAACGAATCTAAATCCCATACATTCTGGCGGCCACGTTCTTCCGTGGCTATACGGATCGACCACCCCATTGTGTATTTAACCAAGTCACGGGTCACAATTGTCGTATTCACGGAGATGTCGGTTTGACCAGCTAATGTTTAAATGTTGTCACCGTCAGACATGACCGCCTCACCGCGGAAAAATACATCCACCGGAGGCATTTCTGGTCACGTGACTGGATGTGGCCTTTTGCCGGAACTACAATGACCTCTGTGACTTCCTCTTCACGTCACGATATTCCTACGAAGTAGGCTCTCATTTGCAAATTGTCCGGTAATGAGTCAGTCAGGCAGTCCATCCGAATCCTTTCGTCGGCAAAATAAGGAGAACCGTTGACATTAGAACCTTAATTTTTGGCATGAACGTGCATTAGGGGACTGTTATCAGCAAGTTCTGAGTTGACCTACTTTTAATGAAAATTTGACCTACTTAGGTGATCTATAACATTACGCTTGGACCCCCAAGTCATCTTCCTCACCCTACTTTGTAGGTCCTGTGACGTTAGTCACACTACTCAAGTATATGACTGTTTCATGCTTACAATCAGCGAATTCTGGGAGAATTTTGATTGATCCCTTCTTCTATCCGTATTGGAGAGGACGTTACGGAGATATAAATAACTATTCACACCACGAAAAACAACATGTTGGGACTTGCTGGTCCCGGATGACGTCATGCTCCGCCGGGATATTGTACAGGGAATTCATGTGGAAAAGCACTGTTCTATTTATAGATCATTACTTCTTTTTTTTAGTTCACCCGAAATGAGGACGAAACAATCATGGTAATACTGCGTAGCCATACTCCGTCTAACTCCATTATGGGGCGGCCACGTTTTTCGTGGCTATACGGATTAACCAGCCAATCGTGTATTCAGCCATCTCGTCACGAGTCACGAGCGCGGTGTATCATGCTTCTGCGTGATTCCCGGAAATTCCCGGCCACGGGCGAAAGTTTAAATGTTGTATAACATCTCCGACCTTAAATAAAGTTATCAGTCAATCAACCGGCCATTCCCGGAGATTCATGGCGAGGCAATCACTCTCGCATTTGAAGTCTCTTTAAGGGCATGACCGCATCACCGCCAGACATGACCGCCTCACCGCGGAGGAATACATTCCCGGGTCATTTTCGGTCACGTGACCGGATGTAGAGAGAAAGTAGTAAAGAAAGGACCGATTCATTATGATTTTTGATGCTAAGAAATGAGGCTGATGACGTCACAGTCGGTTACGTCACGGATGATATCACTTCCACTCAAAGGTCACTTCCGGGTAAAAGGTTACTGCTGGTCACGTAACCGCCCAGAAAAATATATCTGCCCCTAAATAAGACCAAAAATACGCTTCAGTTACAACATTGTCACGTCCAATGGGCAACCCACTCATTGACATTTGTGGTATGGAATAAGGCACGTTATTTTTTGTTTCACGCTGTGGAATACGATGGGATGGGTCTCGAGGCCATTGGTTGATTTCGCTGAAAATTGCTAACTGCGCATGCGTGTTACACATGCAGATCTGGGGTGGACGTTTTGATTTAGGTTGACCAATATTGGTCTAAAGGGGTCGTGTGCGGTATCAAAGTGAAGCACTCGTGAGGTAGCGTTAAACTGGACTGGTGAGGAGTTGAAGTAAAGCAATGGCGCGCATGCGCAGGCGGGGAATTGTAGGAATAGGGCATTTGAATGGAAGGTCTAGGTGGGCCCTCTCTTCCCCACGAGTGCTTCAATATGATATCTCACAAGAACCATCTGGACCAAGGACGGGCCACCTCGACCCCAAAACATCCCACAATTCCCTACCTGCGCATGCGCCCCATAGCCTTACTTCCAATCCATACCAGACCAGTCTGACGCTACCCCGCGTGTGCTTCACTTTGATGCTTGACACGCCTCCTTTGGACCAATATTGGTCCACCTCGACCCCAAAACGTCCGACAGAAAAAATAAGGTGCCGCACTCCATATCGCAAATGTCCACCAGCGGGTTGCCCATTGGGCCCAGCATTGAAGTAACTAAAGCGTATCTTTGGTCATATTTAGGGACAGATAACTCTTGCTGGGCCGTCATGTTATCGGAAGTGACCTTTGAACCGGAAGTGACATTTGACCGGAAGTGACGTCATCCGTGAAGTCACTAGATGTGACGTCATCAGTCTCACTCCTCATCCTCAAAAATCATAATGAATCGATCAGTCCTTTCCCTACTATTGGGCAAAACGCAATTTAAGGACTCGTCTTTCATGTAAGGGTCATCAGATAAAGGAGGACAATACGTTTTCTAGGTAAACCAATGAGTCCAAACGGAAGGCTTTTCATCAACAACCTGGACAATGCACAGTTATCATACCATAATGCAAAATCAAGGTGGCTCCATTAATCACATGTTATGATCTCAGTATATGTATCCCGACAAGGCTGAAGAAATTATCCATTGTATAAATTGAAATATGAGGTCAACATGAGAGAAAGCGAATCAACATCTTTAACAACAACAACTTTCGACTTTTCATTCATTTTTTAGGATGTTGCATGTCAGGACGATATGGCGATATTGACGATAAATTTCTGTTTGAAAATCATTATTTTCGCCCAGCAATACATGGAAGCTATCAGGCTAGGATAATTCAGGCGTAAGCTCGTCATTTTCTGTTAATGGAACTGCCGTTATTATTATGTTGTTGTCGTTGTTGTTGTAAAATGCTGATTTTTATTTCTCCGTGTGCTCATATTAAAATATTTACTTATACAGTATGTTTCTGTTCCATTCCACGTTCCGTTTGCCTGGCAGGTTCTAGGATTGGAACCTTCTATTCTGTAGTTCACTCTAGGACAGTTGACGTACATGACAGTGCCTTTTGGAAACTGTCCATTCTCGTCTCTTTCCTCATTGAATGAAGGTTCTCCAACTTCCAGAAGATCTACAGGAGGGCAACCTATAAATAAGAACAGGGACTGTCGATAACTCCGCCATTTCTTGATGAGATCTACTTCGCATGTCAGTAAAATATCACAGTTATAAGATCGAATAAACTCTCTGGTAAACTGCATATCTTCCTTGTACAGAAAACAGCTATCAATCTGTCAATCGGATTGGCTGACCATTTACTAGCCCTGCAAACGTTGGCCCTATGTTCAGGAGCTAGTAGCAGCTCATATAACTGCAGGTACAGACTGCCGTCATGTTGGATATGGCGTCACTCGACAGCGCTGTAAACGCAGCGCAATTATGGTAGAGGATGTTGTAGAATAACCATGCAAAATTTAACTTAGAAGAGCGAACTCAACTGTTTGCCATTATTTTCGAAATTAAGGGAATTTGCAATGCTGGATTAGTTACCTATATCCCAATAGTTATCATATATTGCTTATATGAGGGGCGGGTGGGCTGACGTTTAAACATTTATCAGATGAATAGATACTTGAGCATAGAACATGCAGTTTATAAAAGTATGTCCAGTAGGTAACGGCGAGCGGGGGGGAGGGGGCGGGGACAAATACATTTTTGTAATATATTTCTTCTAGAATATGGAGAAATTTCCCAGCTTAATTCAAAGTGAGAACCACAGACAGAGCCCAACAATATAATTATATTCCTACATTGTGAAACACCCTGCCAGAAAATACTGGCTCGGGTGAGAATCGAACTCACGAATTAGGGGATACCGTCCCACTGCTCTACCGAGTCCAGTCGGGAAGTAGTATATCAAGCGTAAATTCCTTAGTATTGACCTACTTATTTGTTCCCCCGAGTAAAATTTAAGGGGGAACTTTGTGAGGCTCTCTACGGGTGGGGTATGTGGCAGAGCTCTTGGTGGGAACTTTTCAACATCCGGAAAGTACACATAAACTGATGACATCATCACGATTATTCCTCCGCGGTGATGCGGTCTGGTGGTGATGCGGTCTGCCTCCGCGGAGAAAAAGTAGTCCCAAATTCGCCGGCATTCTCCTGCAATCTTCAGGGGCGAGAGGGGTCCTTAGTGGACCGATTGGGTCGTATGAGGTATCAAAGTGAAGCATTCGTGAAGGGGCATCTGATGGGCTGGGTGTGGGGTTGAAATATCGCCATTCTGCGCATGCGCGGTGGCCAAAGGGTATGAAAATAGACGTTTTGGAGCTAGGGGAGCCCCTAATGGTCCAATGGGGTCATATGAGGTATCCATGTGAAGCATTCGTGAAGGGGCATCTGATGGGCTGGGTGTGGGGTTGAAATATCGGCATTCTGCGCATGCGCGGTGGCCAAAGGGTATGAAAATAGACATTTTGGGATCTAGGGGAGCCACTAATGGACCAATGGGGTCATATGAGGTATCAAAGTGAAGCATTCGTGAAGGGGCACCTGATGGGCTGGGTGTGGGGTTGAAATATCGGCATTTTGCGCATGCGCGGTGGCCAAAGGGTATGAAAATAGACGTTTTGGAGCTAGGGGAGCCCCTAATGGGCCGATGGAGTTGTATAAGGTATCAAAATGAAGTATATTTCAAGCATGGGTGGGTGCATGTAAAATTTTTCCTGAAAAAATACGGAACACAGACTTTATCCTAAATTACGGGAAAATGCCTATATGGGGTATGTGGGGTATAGGGCCATCCTGGGAAACCTACTTCTCGACATTTGCGGTATAGGTTGTGGGGTCTCGTGTTCTTAGTCTCGTCATTTAGAACATGATAGGAAGTGTCCCGGAGCGAAACGGTGAAATTTTTGAAAAAAGTCACCGAGACCCATATAGACCCATATAGTCCCATACTGGGGTATAGAACCGATGTTTGTCCCACTGGGAAACCTACTTCTAGACATTTGCGGTAGGGTTGATTGGATTTGTTTTCTTAGTCTCGGCATTTAGAACACGATAGGAAGTGTCCCGGAGCGAATCGGTGAATTTTTTGAAAAAAGTCACCGAGACCCATATAGACCCATATAGGCCCATACTGGGGTATAGGACCGATGTTTGTCCCACTGGGAAACCTACTTCTAAACATTTGCGGTAGGGTTGTTTGGATTTGTTTTCTTAATCTCGTCATTTAGAACACGATAGGAAGTGTCCCGGAGCGAATCGGTGAAATTTTTGAAAAAAGTCACCGAGACCCATATAGACCCATATAGTCCCATACTGGGGTATAGGACCGATGTTTGTCCCACTGAGAAACCTACTTCTATACATTTGCGGTAGGGTTGCTTGGATTTGTTTTCTTAGTCTCGTCATTTAGAACACGATACCAAGTGTCCCGGAGCGAAACGGTGAAATTTTTGAAAAAAGTCACCGAGACCCATATAGACCCATATAGGCCCATACTGGGGTATAGGACCGATGTTTGTCCCACTGGGAAACCTACTTCTATACATTTGCGGTATGGTTGTTTGGATTTGGTTTCTTAGTCTCGTCAAGACAAACATGATAGGAAGTGTCCCGGAGCGAATCGGTGAAATTTTTGAAAAAAGTCACCGAGGCCTGGGTAGGCTCATATAGACCCATATACTGGGATATAAGCCCAATGTATGTATAAAACCATACGGGGTGGACATGTTGGAGTCTAGGTGAGTCCCTGGTGGTCCTATGGTGTCGTATGAGGTCTTATTTTGAGGCTCTCATGCAGGAGCACTTGACTACACTAATGGTTCGTCCGTTGTCAATATTCTGCGCATGCGCAGTCTGGCCCGTAGTATAGAAAGCAGGCATTTTGTGGGGAAGTGGGTGTGTGTTTGGGGTAGGGATGCACCGCTATGGGTCCGAATGGGTTGTGGAAGGTGTCAAAGTGAAGCTTGTGTGGGGTAGAGTCAGAATGGGGTGGTTTTATATGCAAGCCGCGTCAACCTGCGCATGCGCAGTTCGTTGTAGT